>CM048041.1:25405000-25540000 GCA_026259375.1 Verasper variegatus
GTCTCATAGGGCTTTAACATGGTGTGACATCCTCTGCCCTTAACCCTCAACAAGAGTAAGGAAAAACTACTAAAAAACCCTTTTAACAGGGTAAAAAGAACGTAGAAACCTCAGAGAGAGTCACATGTGAGGGATCCCTCTCCCAGGACAGACAGAAGTGCAATTGATGTCAAGTGTGAAGGAGAACATCATCAAGGTTTTAGCAGTATTGATAGGGGTAGACCTTTTTGAAGCATAACTGAAGGTCAGTGAATTGGTGGATTAATGCCATTAATGGTCAAGTATCTGAGGAGAAATATGATGTATCAAGCAGTCCTGCTGCAATCATAGTCTATGGTCAGCAGCCAGCAAGATCATGATCCACCATCAAGATCGGATGCCACTATAGTCCACAGTCATTGTTCACTGTCGCCATTAGGATCCATCATCAGCGGCCACCTTGGTCGTGGTCCACCACCATTTCCCGATGCCAACACGATAAAGGATCAGCCTTTATTATCACGATCAGCCAGCACGATACAGAATCCGCCATACTGGATCCACCATTACGATCTCTGATACGCGATCCACAGATCCTAATCCATGATGTGGCCACAGCTGCGGCCCTGGATCTGCGGACAACAGCAGACCATGTCAGGTTCCACTCTTCTCAGCAAAGAACAGAAATGTGAGGGTGCAATAACACAGACTCGCCTGGACACCACCTGGGTCTAATGAATCTGGATGTCCACTGAGGCTACAGATGCTAGAGTCAAAATCTGGAGTCAACAGCATGAATCTACGGAATCAACCTGCTTGTTTCAACAGTCCAGTCTACAGGTGATATAATGGTTCAAGGAATATTAATCTTGACACACTTAGGGACCTTAGTACCAGTCCATCATGGTTAGAAGGTAACACTCCATCTGAGTATTGTTACTGGCCATGTTCATCCCTTTATGGCGAGAGTTCACCATCTTCTAATGGCTACTTCCAGCTAGATAATGCTTCATTTCACAAAGTCAGCAAGTGACTTTTATAAACATGATACTGAGTTGAGTTAACTTCAGTACCCAGACTGAAATCCAATAAAACACCTTTGTGATCTGGTAAAAATGTTTCACACCCTAAGTGTTCGCAGGGCAAATTCGTTGAATTCATTAAAAAACAATGAATAAAAACACTAATTATCATCCAGCAAAATGTTTTATTTACAGAGTAACTTATTATTCAGTCAAAATAATAATAACATAAACGTATGTTTTCTTCTGTTTTATGTACCTTAGACCATATTCAAATTTGTTTTATGTACAAATTGTTTTTAGTTTCAAATAGGCTTAATTTACCTGTTTTATTGCTTAGACTGAACATAACAAAATATATTTAAAAAACACGGGAGGCTAACAATGGCTAAATATGAAAATATATGAAATAATCCTTGTGAAATGAGCAATTGTTCTGACATTTGTTGAAAAAAGAACAACTGTTTATTTAAGTTCCCAGGTTTATGAACAAAAAAATATAATCTCCAGGGAACTGTGTGCATGAAACACAATTTTAATATATTTTACTATATTTCAAGATATCAATTTATTATTATTATCCATTTTTATCCAATCTTTCAATTTCCATTTTTTCCAATGCAATTTTCTGTGTAAAAATATTATTACTAACAAGTCTAATTTAACCCTAAACATCATAGATATATTTGAATAGCCCTTTAAAAAAATACAAATAATAATAATTAAAAAAGTGTGTTTAACACAACCAAACTTCAAACAAGAAGAAAAAAGGGTTGAACATTGCAAGAAGTGATGGAAGAGTGAGGAGCAGTGGAATGTTCGATGAAGAGCTACAGGTGAAAGGCTACAAACCTCTTTTACTGTGTTATGCTGTTGTGTGCAAAACTAGTCAGACTGTGTGCAGTACGTTTGTTTGGCTGGACTGTGAACAAATACTCTGTGAAGTGGCCTCTCAAGTACTGTTTGCTGAGGCCCCATGTCATGAAAACACTTTCCCGGTGTAAATCCCGGGTCATTGTCTAAATTCATTTCATGTTATTTGCCAAATGTCAAAAAAATGCTAAACATTTTGTTTACTCATTGTGTCTCCAATGAACATTCTGTCTTGACATTGTAACTCCCTTCCTGATTCCAAATTCAGCCAGTTGGCGACTGGCACACAGGGACCTACACTGCCCGATTCATTGGTTAAATCTGAAGATAGTGGTGAGAAATCCTTGACAACAGAGAGCAGGCCGTCGTCATGACTTGCCACATCGAGCTGCTTGTTACTGTCAACTTGTGACGCAGATTCAAAAGACACTTGGCAAATCTTAATTCATAACACTCCTTAGTTTTTGGGATTACTTTGTGGAAAGGTTGGGATGTATCTCTCAATGTCTGCCCGAATTAGACATCTGTTTTTAGCTTTATTTGTGGAGGTGTTCTTTAGGCCAGTTTCTTTAGGGCATAGTTGCTGTCATCAGATCTTTTCCCTGCTGTGTTCCTTAATGTTTATTGATAAACATGATAACTTAATATTTTAGCACTCAGGTTCTTCAGTATTCATCGGACAAGACTATCTGAAGTTGCTCTTTTAACATGCCTTTTTCCCCTGCTTGATCCACAAGCACAACTAAAGGTAGGCTCTGGTCAGCCAGCATGCTAAGGTAGTTGTCTCCTGTAAACTATCAAACAATGCAACATTTGTATGCCTTCATACCAGCGACAGCCAGTGGCCAGATGAATTATGTTTCCTGGATGTCCATCCATCTCTTTGCCCATCCCATTCCTTTGTGTTCAGCTAAATGAATGAATGTGGCTACACGCATCCCAGACCACCTCTGAATGTGGTCTGAGTGATCTGATCTCAAATATATCATCAATGCAACTTGGGTGAGTCCACCTGCAATTAAACTTGTCTACTTGCGATTGGATCACTTTACATGACCCTGCACATGTTTGAGCAGGGTCTGAAGGAGCTTTGTGGCTTCTGTTTTTTTGCCTTTGCCTGCTGCTGAGCATCAGATTCGGGACATTACCAATTAACTGCATGTGATGAGTGTAGTGAGAAATGCATATATTGTAGAGCTTATAGTGTATTGTAAATGAATCCAAGGCCATGGGAAAATGAGCTACAATTAGTTACATCTGATCTGTTCTTTTATCTCCTGTAAAACAGAAGAAACAGAGAAAAAACAAATACTAATCATGTGCAGAAATAATGCATTTACTGCAGTTGTATTTTTGGTGCTTATATGAACAAATAATTTACATTCCATCCATGGTTTCCAGGTGCAAAACTGAAAAAATAGAGCAAGAAAATATGAATACGCTCTAAAATAGTATATATGTGTGTATATTTTAATTAGTACTCTAAGAACATTAAAAGAAAAAAGCAAGACAAGACAAAATAGGGATCTAACTAAAGTCCAAAGTGAAGTTGTTGTCTTTCCCCTTTTCTTCTTCTCCTGCTGTATGTGATGTGTTAAGATCACTTTTACTCCTCACAATTCATCAATAGAAAGAATCAGAAATGTTGTGGTACACAGTGTGTATGTGTGACCCCAGATCTGCCTCCATTTTCACCACAAAGGATTCAGCAACGGTGCTGCTTTGAGATTTTTTTATTTTCAACAGCACTAAATCAGATTATTTTACAATAAAATAGCAAGACAACTGCCAATGAAATTATGGTCTTGCATTAATACATCATCCTGTTTCCAGTCATTTAATGCTAAAATAGGTTAAGATTAAACATTGTTGTTTCTCTAATATCAAATGTACCAAACAATTTGTTGTTAACAGTTTAAGAACTAGCCATCTGGCTAAACCAATGGACCCCACCCATAGCCTCCAACACAGGCACCCTGACTGACCAGTAGGAGTCACTATTGAGGAACGAGGACATAATCCCTCACTGTCTTCCCACCCACAAGCACTGCTCATTATGATGGATGGAGCACCTCACCAAGCCAGGAGCACTGCTGCAGGGACTGAACTGTAAATTGGTCTCTGGAGTAGACGGTCGGTGCTTTTAGCACTTTTGGCCAAATTCTTGAAATGTTAGGTGACACTTTTGTCTCGAAATACAATGATAGCTCTTTTCCACCACATTAGATCTGGTTCTTGAACCATTTCTGATTAGGATTCTTTCAACCTGATATCTTGTGAACCAGTCCACATTTCCACCAGTATGTTAATCAAAGCCGCTGCACAATGTACATTGAAGTGTTTTCCAACCTGTAGTTACATACAATATGACATGCCTACTGATGTTATCATTGTTCACATTCAAGAACAAACCACCACTGCTATGTGCAGGAGGGAGATGAACCAGCCTTCCTGATACAATGCTTTCCTGTAATATTTGTTTACATGAATACCCAGTTTTTTGTAAAACTGTGTTCAAATCAACATTATCACTGCATCCCAAAATGCAGGCAATAAGAGCACAGACCTTGCACAGCAGGGATATCAAATGCACAGTCAAACCTCTTCCTCAATACAATGCACAATGTTATTCTTGAACGAGTTGTGTTGATCAGTAAGATAAGTGCAAACACCATATTCTGAGTCCAACTGTCTACTCTGCTCAACACCATTCCTTTCTCTCTATCCTATAATTTCCTATCCTCTCTAAAGGATGATTCTTCTATTGGTTTTAATGCAGGGCTATTTTCTGTGTGAGACAATCTCTGTGTCCATTCCTTGGATGCTCAAGGGAGTAGTCAAGAAAGGTTTGGCTTTTTCTGGATCAATCACAAGGTCCTTGTTTTTTGCTTACACTGAAAAGCTGTCATGACTACTGTAACAGCGAATACAATATAAGAAGCTCATTGAGGGTCAACATCAGTCAGAGCTAGTGGTGCAGAGGTAGATGGGCTGTTTTTTTTCTAAAGCAGCCCATCTAGCAAAGGATAAACATTGTGTATTATAAACAGTATCAGACTACTCTTGCATATATATTTTACCCAAAAATAGGTCAATAGTATTTGCACATTGTCACTGGCCCACAGCTTTTAGGGTGAGACAACTACATGATGATGCAATAGTCTATGGGACAATAGTTTCTTTTGTAAACTGTCATTTGCAATAACCTATTTGCAATGGACAGTGTAGGTAGGGCCAGCCCTGGCAATGTTGGAGCCCTAGGCGAGATTTCAGATTGGTGCCCCCCAGGCCCCCAAACATACACACGCAAAATTATTAAATTAAAAAATGGCGACATGTCTGCCGGAGAAGCTATGCTACCAACCTGACAAATCACAGCACTTGTGGCCTGTAGTGCCTCAATGCATAATTCAATTTCTATTGCCTGCAAACAGTGTGGGCTTTGTAGACAACTGGCAAAAGTTTTGGAAGAAAGCTAGTCTAGTGAGGAGAGACGGCGTTCATGCCACTCGGGATGGAGCGGTTCTCTTATTTAGGAATATAAACCCAAAATGACAAACCAGGACGCAGAGCTGAGGTCCGACATACTTCAATGCGCTCCCTTTAGATCAGTCACACAACCACAAACAAATAGAGACTGTGTCTGCCCCCTGTCCCATTAAATGATTTAAATCAAACATTAACAGAGAGAAAATTCCACACAAAAACCTAATAAATTGGTGGAGTTGCTGCTATTTTTAACTCCAGTTTATCAATTAATACTAAACCTAAACTAAGCTACAACTAAATTGAAAGTCTTGTTCTTAGTCTGCCAGACTCAATTGGTTTCAGTCAGCATGTTCACCAACCCACTCATTGTTGTAACCACACACTCAACCTTGTACTATCATTCAGTGTCAAAATAGAACATCTAATAGTGCTTCCACATAATCCGATTCTATCAGACCATAATTAAATAATGTGGTAGTGGGGCGTGGTCAGTGTAGGCTGCAGGAGAGAGGGAGTGGGGATGGGGTTCTGGGATCGGTGCCAGGGAGAGAGTCTGATCGTTCACAGGTGTTCTAGTTCAACTAATGACTCTCTCCTCTTTATCAGCAGTAGCGCACTGGGGCGCGGGGGGGCCCCGGGAACCAGCAGACAGCAACCAAAGAGACAGCAACCAAAGAGACGTGTCTGGTGTTGTATGTATTGTATGTGTGAAAATATTGAAAATAAAGAGACATAGAAGAAACCTACCAGATTCCCCCTTGTGTTCATGATGAGGAACCCACGGTGACACAGAGACGTGTTACAAATAACCTTCGATTTCTCATTATCAGACCACTTGCCATTAATAAAAAACTCATTTTCTAGATGCCTACTTGATAGTGCTGTAGCTAAATTTAAGGAAATAATTCAAATTACATTTAACTCTGAATCATCCCTCACTATAACCAACAAATTCTTTAAAAACCCTTCTTCAACTGACATTGACCATCTCGTTGATAGCTTTGTAAACTCACTACGATTAACATTACACTCCATAGCGCCTCTAAAAAAGAAGCATGTAAAACATGGAAAATTAGCTCCCTGGTATAATTCCAAAACACATGAATTAAATGAATTAAGCGTCAAGAAAACTAGAAAGGAAGTGGCACTCCAACAACTGTGTTGAAAATCACCTAGCCTGAAAGACTGTTAAAGCATATAAGAAGGCCCTCCACAAAGTAAGAGCCGCCTACTACTCCACACTAATAGAAGAAAATAAAAACAACCCCAGGTTTCTCTTCAGCACTTCAGCCAGGCTGACAGAGAGTCACAGCTCCATATATCTTTATGATCTTCTTTAATGATATATGAAATATTAACTATTAGAAATAAAATCTACCATCTCCTGCCCTCAGTTCATGCTAATACATCATCAAGCACAGACATCTCAGGAACAGCTGAGTATCCTTTCAATTATTAAGACAGCTTCTCTCCTATCACCCTTGAAAGGCTAATAAATAGTACTTTACTGAATACAATCAATCTCTCATTATCATCAGGATATGTACCACAGTCCTTTCAACTAGCTGTAATCAAACCCATTCTCAAAAAAACCTTCTCTGGACCTGGGGGTATTAGCCAACTACGGACCAATATCCAACCTCCCCTTCCTGTCTAAAATCCTTGAGAAGGTTGTAGCCAATCAGCTGTGTGAGTTTCTCCAGGAAAGTTATCTCTATGAAGACTTTCAGTCAGGTGCATAGCACAGAGACAGCCTTGGCAAAAGTCACTAATGACCTTCTAATAGCTTCAGATCAGGGATTTGTGTCTGTCCTTGTCCTGTTAGATCTTAGTGCAGCATTCAACACTATTGACCATCAAATTTTATTACAGAGACTAGAACAGTTAATAAGCATTAAAGGAGCCGCCCTAACCTGCATTGAATCCTATTTTTCAGATCGATTCCAATTCATGCAAATGAATGATGAGTCATCTGTGCGCACCAAAGCTAACCACGGTGTTCCTCAGGGCTCTGTGCTCAGCTCAATTTTATTATCATTGTATATGCTTCCACTAGGAAACATTATCAGGACACACTAAATAAAACCAGAACATTGTAATCAATTAACTAAACACCAAGCTCAAGGACATAAAAACCTGGATGATCTGCAATTTTCTCTTATTAAACTCAGATAAAACAGAGGTTCTAATACTTGGCCCTAAACACCTTAGAGATACATTATCTAACGATATAGCTGCACTAGACGACATTGCCCTTGCTTCCAATGAAACAGTCAGGAACTTGGGAGTGATCTTCGATCCTGATTTATCCTTTAATTCACACTTAAAACAAATTTCTAGGACCGCCTTTTTCCACTTGCGTAATATCTCCAAAATCAGACATGTCCTTTCTCAAAAGGATGCAGAAAAAGTAGTCCACGCCTTTGTTACATCCAGACTTGATTATTGTAATTCCTTATTATCAGGCTCCAGCAGTAAGTCGTTAAAGACCCTGCAGCTTGTCCAAAATGCCGTAGCACGTGTCCTGACAAGAACCAAGAAAAGAGACCACATTTCTCCAGTATTAGCTTCACTACACTGGCTTCCAGTTAAATCTAGAATAGAATTTAAAATTCTCCTCCTCACTCTTAATAGTCAGGCACCATTATACCTTAAAGAGCTGTTAGTACCATATCAACCCACTAGAGCACTGCGCTCCCATAATTCAGGCGTACTTGTTGTCCCTAAAATCTCTAAAAGTAGAGTAGGAGCCAGAGCTTTCAGCTATCAAGCTCCTCTCCTGTGGAATCATCTCCCACTTTCAGTTCGGAAGGCAGACATCATCTGTACATTTAAGGGTAGGCTTAAAACCTTCCTTTTCGATAAAGCTTATAGTTAGAGCTGGTCCAGGCTTGTCTTGGACCTGCTCTTAGTTATGCTGCTGTAGGTCTTGAACGTCGGGGGACACATGACACATGGAGCTTCTCTTCCCAGCTTCTCTTTCCTCTTCTCAATCGTTATCATATCAAAGTAATTCATGTCTCATCAATACATGTTACTGACTCAACTCCTTCCCCGGAGTCCTTGTGCGTTATCGTTTGCATATACAGGACTGCTGCTCCGGCCACATTGTGGACCATGATGGTGGATCGTGAATCAGAGATCGTGATCGTATTGGCAGATCCTGAATGTGGTGGCAGCTGATCGTGGACAAATATTCTCAACAAGACTGCTTAATATATGTCTACTCAGATACTCTGCCATTACTGACAATAACTTATCAATTAATTCACTTTACATAATGTTACAAACTGTTTATTCTAATTAGTATTTTAAATACTTAAGTTTTGCTGATGGTCTCAGTTACATGTAGCATCTATTGCACTTATGTCCAGCCTGGGAGAGGGATCCCTCACATGTGGCTCTCTCTGAGGTTCTTTGCACATTCTTTTTCCCCTTTTATTTTTTGGTAGTTTTTCCTTACCCTTTTTGAGGGTTAAAAGCAGAGGATGTGAGACCAATTGTGATTTGTGAATATGGGCTAAATAAAATTTGATTTATTGATTTCATTGATTTTTGGGGAGGTGCAAGGGACAGCGTGGGGCTTTGCATTGGGTACACATCTATGCGAAGGCTATAGCTTTGACACAATAGCCTGAATTGGGCTTTACTGTGATCTTCTTATCCTAACTAACCAATCACAACTCCTCATACTCAAACCAACCAACCCAACAAAAAGGGGCAACAAGTACTAACCAATCAGAGGCAGAGTAAGGTGATGCTTTCGCTTTCCTAGGAATAAAATGGATTGCACATTATGAATGATGTGCACCAGAGGTGATTTGGAAGTAGGTATACGCTGCACTGATTAAAAACTAAGTGGGTATCCACCTCACACCCATGTATACCCTGCACAACACTACTCAATACATCTGTCAGAGCATGTCCTGTATCACTTCCTGTAAATAAATACATTTTCCTTTTTTTACAATGCCATTGTTGGTAGATTGTTTATAGAAGGTAACCTAGAATAGACTTACTTTTGTTGTTTTGCATTTATGACCTGTTCTTCTACTGCAGATAAATGTCAGATTTAACCCAGACAATGGTCAAGTGTTGATGGAAGTGTTGACTGAGTAAGAGCTTAATTCTGTTAACAGACGGCTCTCTGTACACTGGGCAAGCTGGGCTCAGTAGGGCCTGATTTATGTGCTGACAAGCTGTGGAGGCTTGGTGTGTTCTCTGTGCATTGGAAGACATATCACTGCTGGAAGCTAAATAAAAAATCAATGCGAGTGAGGCTGGTTGGTTAGGGAGAGCGTCCGCTCGGCTGGAGTTTAACAGCGTTTTAACTCTCCGCTGACTGAGGCTAGGGGAACAGCCATCGATTTCACAACCCGCCCACACCCCAGCCCCATCACCCCCTGCTCTCTTTTAATAAATCTGTTTGATGTGTGTGCAAGTGTGTGTGGTATACTTCCATTTCCTTCTGTGTCAAACACACAGGATGTAACTGAGGGTAAAAACACCTGAAACTGAGTTTAGCCACCTTTGCTATCATGCAAAGCTTCAATGGGAGATTGCACAATCAATATTAACCGTTGAAAATGAAGTAAATAAGGATGTCCATTATGATTGTGATTAGTTCAAAAGGTTTGTGTTTTGGATTGTTTATTTATTAAATTATTTATCTGATTTACAACATTCCGTATCAAAAAAATGTTAATTACACATGTGTTATAGTGTTTAATGTTTACACAAATGTTTTTATATCAAAATAAGGGTATTCTGGAAATTATATGATTTGTATAATTACACTGAATAATTTAAGCGATATGTCTGCACACATACTGTATCAATCATACATCCTAACATTTTTTAATTTGGGTAGATTATCAATTGGTACATGAAGAGCTGTATGGGACCCAAAATAGCTGACTCGTATTGAGCTGGGCCGAATGATCTGGCTTTTGTAAGGGTTTGAGAACATTTTGGTAAATCTCTATGCGTATTATTTCTGAAAAATTTAAAAGCCAATAGCTGATGCCTTTAACCAAAGCCTGCTCAAACATGATTGAAACAGAAACTAAGGCTTCTGGCCCTAAAATCATTTCCCTCGCAGAGAGATTCTGCATTTTGACATGCATATCCTGTTTATAGAGATTAGAGATGAAAAGGTCATAAGATGAAGGCAGACAAAATGGAAGACAGTAGGAACTTCAGCAACAGTGTGGGGATGAACTTCATTAACAATCTTATTTCACAACATTCACTTGTGCTATACCATTCCTAGCAAATAGGGTTGATTCTGTTGTGATGTGAACACACATCACACATTTGTCACAAAACTAAAAGATCTAAAAGTCAAATCCTTCACATATTACATAGCATTACTTCTCAGGTTTAAAAGTGAAATACAACTGCAGTCCAAATGTAGATTCTAAAGTAATTGAGGAGCCTTCCAGGCAAGCTTGACTTTATACTAGGAGGTCAGGCTGATAAAGTCTGTAGAAACTCTGAGAGGAACTCTGCATGTCTGAAAGCAGCTTATGATTGAGCACAACACTATGCATGTGTGTGCATGTGTGTGTTTGTATGTGTCCGTCTATGTCCCTAATTGTCCTGATGACATTGCACAGAATGACATTCCTCTTTTGTGTTCAAGGTTTCAACATTCACTGTAGTGTTAGCAGATGGACGTCAGACACATGGTTGCTTCAACTAAATATATGTTAGCTGACGGCTGACACCAACTACTTTTAGACATGGTTAGACATATACAGTTTTATTAAAATGAGGTGGTATAGCTTTAAATTAAAATCACATATAAATACCCACTGAGGCAGTGCTGTTGTTAAACTGTCCAGCAAACCATGTATGAATCGTAGCAGTAACACATTTTTAAGGACTGAGCCATTTTTATTTCCATCTTCTTAAATTAATTTGATCATATATGAAAATACTGCAGACAATAGAGTCAGTGATGAACTGCCAAAGGGTTTGCTGAGCTTGTAAGACCAGGACAATGGTGAACATCTGACCAGCCAGTCGGCCCAGGAGATGGGAAGTGAGCTGCTGAGAGGTATGCCAGTTTCACCAAGCAGGTGGGTCCTTACATATCCAAGCAAATTTCCAACAGGCACCATTAGGATAAACTGACCACATGTCTGGTTACATTCTCCTCTGAAAACAAAACAAAACAAATATATAAAGTGATAAAATAACAGTAAAACAGATGAAAATAGCTACAGTTTTTTGGTGTGCAATACATTCTGGGACTTTAAGCATCCCAGTCCACATGCTAGGGGTCAGCTCCTGATGCATCTCTGATTAAACATGTATGTATATGATCTGTACTTATATCTAGATACAAACTTGGAATTGGAACAGAGAGGAATGCAGAAAAAAAGGAAAACATGGCTTGGCATGAAGCTGATGGGGTTTTAATTTGTTTTGCAACTTGACAGTTTCCCAAAAGTGAAGCCAAATCATTGTCTCACCCTCTTGTTGCTGGCTACAGTATAGGTCAAAAAACCACTCCTCCATGTTAGTGGGTGAACCAAACTAAAGTAGCCAAATTACCTGTACATTTTTTTTTTCACGAACAGTGTTCCTGTCGTTTTACTCACAGTTCTAATCACACTGATGTATTTCCAAATGTTTTTTCCCAAGTAAGTTTGGTTTTATTTGGTTATTTGATGCTATACAAATGGTGCAAACCGTCATGACTGACAGCTGAGACAGGTTTACAAGATTGGTCGAGCGTGTGCATCCGCGGCACCTTTTTTCTTTTTTTGAAATTTTAACAAGAAACATGAAAACTGGACTAATGTTACATAGAGAGATAAGATGTTGGATTATTTAAACGATTATCAAACTGAGAGGAACCATCTAAGTCAAACTGATCCTTGTACTAAATTGCATGGAAATGCATGCAATGACGGACTGTTCACTCGCTGGTGGCACAAGTCAAGCAACTCATCAAACTAAATTGTCTTCATTTACTATTGACAATGTGAGAATGTACAGTGGGACTGGAAGATATTTCTACACCAAAGTGGTGGGACAAGCGATGAGCTACAGCCATGACAATAGCATGGCTACAAATATCTCTATAAAACACTATTAACTAGAGTGGCAGTCCCCTAAGAAACAGATTTCTGTCAGTGTGTTTCCATTTACTGGGGGCATAGAGCTGCAACCAATCAGATCAAAAACCTGTGACCTTAAATATTATTAAGTGCTGTTGAGTCAAAAGTGCAGTAGCATCCAGCTGTTGCAATAGTGGATTTAAGACCTTTCTAAGTGAATTAATAATAATAATAATATAATAACTTCATTTGTATAGCACTTATCTAAACAAAGTGCTTCACACAAAATCACACGCAAAATGAGGAATGAATTATAATAAAAGGCATTCAGTTCAATTTTAAGAGCCAGATCATAACATAAAAAGGTCAAGACCTTAAATTAGCTTAAATTCCCCATGTATGATGGGTATGATTATGTATGATTATGAAATGATATAGTGAATGAGAGGCATGAGTATATGCTGTATAAATACGTGAAAATAAGTCTTTGTTAATGAGGCGACTAACGCAGAACATGCAGAGAATCATCCAATGTCTATTTTCAGTTTGAGCAAATCCTGTTTAACATCATTACTGTTTAAAATAAAGTTTTGTAGGAAATATTTCCATGACACACATATTTATATAAATAAGTGTGCTGTGTTGTGCACTCTTACCCCAGCTGTAGCCCTCTCTGACTGGCACTCCCTGATCACCCTAATGAGGCTTGGGCACAAACCAGGGCGAGAGGGCACCGCCATTAACTGGTGTCTCCCCCATTAAAATCACCTCCAACAGCCATGACCGTCCAGAACACAGTCATCCTCCACTACAATTAGTGGGTAAAAATTATGCTAATACAAACTAGAGAAGCTGCTGTGAGGATGCAGAACTCACAAGCTTTTACAGGCAGGGAGGTGATATGAAGGGGAAGCACGGAGGCATGTTGTCCAGAGGGCAGCCAGTGATTAGTAGCATCAACTGATCCATCGTCACGGTGATGATGTTGTTTGGGTGGGGACCGAGTGGAGTGACAGAGTGACAGGGATAATTACTTAGGAGAGGTCACCCTAGGGTGACGGGGGCGGGGGGAGAGCACTGCTGGCGACCCGACGGCCCCCATGTAACTGACAGCAACCTACTGAACTCTACATCGCCATGCTACACAGAGGTCACTGCATGTACACTTTACTACACAACACTGAGTACAGAGGCATAGCTGTATATCACATGTAAATCTGACATTACACACAAACGTCCTTTATTTTTTTTTAAATAACGAAACCGTGAGCCTGTGTGAATGTGTGCTATTCTGTTGTTTTGTTATGGTTATTTTTTCAGTTTTTTCTCTTAAAATATATTGATAATATACTTTGCGGAACACTTTGGGGGTAGTTTTGATCATTATTAACATACAAATGATCATATTCAATAATTTGTATTATACTTAAGATGTTTTCAAAATACGGTGTTGTACGAGATGCACATGTCGTCTGAAGGTATCAGCTTCTGAGGAATGTGGACCACCTATTAACCGCTACGCATGTGAAAAACTCCAAAGAGAGTAAGTGAGTGGGTGAGCTTAAGAGGCCCACAGAAAGAGTAAGTAATGATCTAATAAAGGATGCACAGCCCATGAGGAAGTTCATTCTGCTACCTTGGACCATCTCTTTGTTATTTTACCTTTAACTCACAGTGAAACCTACATTACACCTGAGTTAGATTTCTCACATCTTCTACTTGCTTTGTAAAATAAATGTTTTTGACCAAGGAAGTGTGACCTTCAGTAGGGGTGTATAGATGATAGGTGGGTGATTGGGTATAAAGCACAGCCTTTTGAAACCGGGAATCGAGTCCTGCAAGCCACCTGTTTCTAGGATTAGGCTACTAGAACTTCATTAATGGTTCTATGCCCTGCAGATTATTATGCTAAACCTAATTAGCTGTATCCACCTCACAGGGAATTCCTGTCAATTGGGGGAAGGTGCTTCCAACTTCTTACCTTTTTCAAATTCTTAACTTTACATTTCAAGCTATTAACATTCTGGGTGCAATCCCAGTTAGATCATGCAAAGCATTGACTCATTAGTGATATTTGAAAACAACAAATATCAACTAGCAACTTTTTGTCTTTTCTTTCTTGTCACTCACACAGTGATTAGGATACTGATAATGAGAACACCTTCACCGTGTGCTCTGCATTGAGGAAGATGTGGCCTTGGCTTTTCCTCATCTTCTGTCAACAGTGATGCCTGGGATGTACTTAGGGCAATGTCCCTTATATCTGGCTCATGGACTGCACCTGGAGAACAGCAGGTACATCAAAAGAATTCTAACTTTTTCTATTCTATTCACCTTTTATTCAGGATGTGATGTTGAAGCTGTGCACTGGGGAAGAGACACGCAAAACACCAAATCTTCAAAATCAGCTTTCAAGTATAGGACCAGCCTGCTCTGACATATTTTTATGGAGGAAATTATTTCAAATTTTTAGCTTGAAGTTGCTCCATTTTTTTGCTTCATCTTATCTGGGTTAACATTGCATGTGGACTTGACATAAGCATACAATTTTTTTATTTTTATGTATATTTAATCAAGGTAATGGTCCGTTTCATTTGGTCACCTGTTATTGGCATCGTATCCCCTTTTTGCATTTGACACACATAAGGACCAGGAGAAACAAGGAGAAACTGACTGGAATATTGTCAATAAGACAACTCATGATCCCACCCTTGAAGACATCACCAAACGCCTTGTGGCAGAGGATAACATATTGCATGATTCTGCAATATGACACTGGAATGGAAATGGGTCAGTGAGGTAAACTTGTCAACTGGGTGAATATGGGAATTTGTACCCCTTTTGATGGCACAAACACTGTAAACACACCTATCACCTGCCCACCACAGTGCTTTTAAACAACAAACACTAACTACAGCTCATTTTAATGGGCTACACACTTGAATGGTTATTCTCACAATGCTAGCAAAGCTAACTAGCTTCTAGCCATCATGCATGTTGAGTAAGAGTATGCTGTACTTACTTACTGACTGACTGAATCCCTCTAACATGGAGACTCGGGCACTCACAGCAACGACAAGTGGATGAGAAATGAAAACAGGTTTAGCATGTGTTAAGTGCTAATATCTATGGACAGATGAAATTTGATGCTGATTGAGATAATAATCCAGATCAATTTCATTTAAAATATGGCAATAAGGTGGCCGATAAGGTGCTCTCCAAGTGCCCTTCTGGTTTCAAAAATATGCTACCCATTATATTAAACTGTCTTCTCACAATAATTAATAGCTTATTGGTTCACAAATAATATTGATCTGTCATTAATTTCCCAGCCTGTTTGAAAACAGGCTGTTAACCATGACCACTATTAGTATACTCTCAAACACAGTAATTACTGAAACTATTATGTCACATACATCACTAATTCATTTTTCTACCTAAGCCTCACTAAACTTCCAACACACATATCAGTGTTTTGTCCTTAAAGGGCCCATATTTAACATTTTCTGGGATTTAATTTGAGGTATTGGTCCCCCTAAGATGATATATCAGTGGTTTAAAGTGGAAAAAACTGCTGCAATGTGTATTTCCATGTCCTCTCTTCTGCCTCTCTCTGGGGCTCCAGACAGAACAGGCTGTTTTTTGCCTGCCTCCTGAGCCCCTCCTCTGATTGGCTGACTGCACTTTGAGTGACACGCGACCAGGCCTATCACCGGTCTCATTCTGGCGCATTTGACGATCTCTCTGTACAACCATTCAGTCTATCGTTCACACCTACGGTCGATTTAGAGTCTCCAATTCACCTAACCCTTATCTGCACGTCCTTGGACTGTACTAAGTCAGGGTACCTGGTGAAAACCCCAGTTAAACATTATTGAAAATTTTGTCATTGAATTTGGAGGAACTATTTATTATTTTGATGATACCAAGTTGATTACCTCTGTTCTCACCACTCAACAGATCACTAGCAAAGTTATTGTTAATGGGAAACCTTTATCCTGCTCCTATCTCTTGAATCCTTGAAAAATGGTAGACATGTTACATATCCTCCCTCTAAAATTGCCTCTCACATGGTTATAAGCACAGGAACACACACACACAGACAAAGCCTGAGGGGAAGTGACAGAGCCACCAGGAAGAGTTGCAGAGCCTGCTGTGAGTAGAAGAGTGGAGCTCCAGCTCTCTCCGTAAATCAGCTCCACAAAGGACTCCTTCTGTCAGTGGTTTACCTCTCTTCATACGACTTGTCACCACGCTCTTCCTCTTTACTGCTTCTCTCACTTAGATGAAGCCATGTTAGAGAGAGGGTGGAAGCGAGGCGCTCTAATGCATTCAGAGGAGATTGGTTGTGAAGTCTGGCTCCCCCCATGCTCTTCCTCCGAGGCTGGCCTATTGATTGTTGTGTGTGTTGCTGCTTCCTGAGATCCCCGTCAAGCCTTGTTATGGCGGCAGCATTTGTCTGCCTGGCTTTGGCAGGTAACTACAGAGGTGCAGTTTGGGATATAAACAGCTCTCAAGCTTCATCAGACACATTTGGACTTATTTAGCTGATTTATCTTCCATTGATCCCATCTTTGGTTCGCAATGGTTACTGTTTGTGAGATTTGCCAAAGCTCTTGTCAGAGATCACTTGTCAATGGCGTTATTTTAAATAGTTTTATTAAAATCTTGAGGTTTTGTAGGTGGTGCTCTTTGCTATGTTTGCTCAACCAATCCACTGTAGTCATTGTTATATTTTCCATTAGGAATGTAAACACTGCAGCACTCTAGACAGTGCTGTGTTAAAATGATGTGTGGTCCAGCCAGCACAGAATCTGTGTTTTCTGTCTGACTTGATCCCGACTTGGTCTGACGTTATACAAACAGAAGCAGTGACAACTTTGCAAGATCACAGCAGCTTTAGAGAAAGGCTCTCCACCCACCGCAAGGCCTTTGGGCATGATGGGAAATGTATGCTTGCCATCTGATCTAACAGCTGATTGGTTTGAATGTTGGTTGTAATGAGTTGGAGATTCTATTACAGTGATTGAACAATATGAAGTCTTATTTTCTGAATACATTTTGTGTAATCTGTGGTGTGTTTATCAGTCAGAGTGGCTGCATATGTTCAGTTCATGTTACAGTTATCTGATCCAGCAATGTAATTCCTTTTGTCTTCGGTTTCTTAACTCTCCCTGTGCATTTTCACAATCAAAGTTTTGAATTTGTTTTGTTTTAGAGGGACAGGTCCACCAATGAAGTCTGGGCAGCTGTTTTATATCCACCAGACTGTACACTAGCCCATCAAAATGTTCAGTTTAATAATAGGTCAAATAATTGTGTAATATGAAAGATAAGTCATAAACGATAACATAGTAATCACAGCTCACCTATGAAGCATTGTAATAGTCTCATATAGGAGAAGAAAACCAAAACAGCCACTGGAGACAAAAAGAATAGATGGGTTTGATGACATTTTATTCAATCAGGATCAGGTATAATGGTATACAAGTGTCTCTGTGACTTCCTGTGCAGAACTGTGAATGCTCTCAACTGTTTTCCAGGCAAGATGTAATTCATCTTAAATTAGCGCTATGTCTTTCTAACAAACAAATGTCAGAGATGCATTAAATCAATCACAGCTACAGTCACGTGTACACTTCCTGGGATTTAAGAGCTGTGCTCTTAAAGGTTATGGAAGGTTCAAATGTCTACAAATTAATTTATATTAATCTAGCTAAAATAATCCTGTGAAGCTTTAGCTAATTTTATTATATTCTGTATTGAGTCAAAAGGAGGTAGTTGAGATGGTTTGGTGTCATGGCTCCTGGGCACCTACCACTGTACCTTCCACAGGGTGGACCCAGAACTGGAGAGACTATATACTGTATCTAATCTGGTCTAGGTTCCCACAATCCCAATCATATACTCTATCATTATAAACCTAAGAAAGCCATCTGCAATGGATAGTAAATGGTAAATGGTTTTTATTCATATAGGATTTTTCTAGTCTTGCTAACCACTCAAAGCTCTTTACAGTACAACAACAGGACAATGACCCAAAGCACACCTCCAAATTATGCAAGAACTATAGGGAAGAAGCAGGCAGCTGGTATGCTGTCTGTAATGGAGTGGCCAGCGCAGTCACCAGATCTCAACCCCATTGAGCTGTTGTGGGAGCAGCTTGACCGTATGGTACGCAAGAAGTGCCCATCAAGCCAATCCAACTTGTGGGAGGTGCTTCAGGAAGCGTGGGGTGAAATTTCTACAGATTACCTCAACAAATTAACAGCTAGAATGCCAAAGGTCTGCAATGCTGTAATTGCTGCAAATGGAGCATTCTTTGACAAAAGCAAAGTTTGAAGAACAAAATTAATATTTCAAACAAAAATCATTATTTCTAAATGTCAATGTCTTGACTATATTTTCTATTTATTTTGCAACTCATTTGATAAATAAAAGTGTGAGTTTTCATGGAAACATGAAATTGTCTGGGTGACCCCAAACTTTTGAACGGTATTGTATGAATTCATTTTTTGTAGTTCACCCTCACTAGTTTTAGTCGTAATTATCCAGCTAACTGTCAAAACATCTGTAGACTGCCGGGTGTAGACTTGTTAACAAGTTGTTGACTCTGACAGTAGTTGCGATGGATTCTAAACCAACTTAGAGGGACCAAAATATCAAATTAACAGTCTAACCTAATCAAGAAAGTGGTCAGCACATAGAAACGCATAGAAGTCTGTCTCACAAGATAATATGAACTTCATCTGCTCTCATAATAATTACCCAGTTCTTATATTTATTGCAATGGAATGAATGTAAAATATGTACCGACATTTTGTACCGAGATTTTCACATGCAGCAGTTTTCTTTATATATGCTAACCTGGCTATTTGGTTGGATACATGCTGATGTGTACTGCTAGGCTGGGCAAAGTCATTTTCTCCCCATTAAAATTCACATCATGCTGTTGCATTTTAAAGGCAAAAATGAATGAAACTTTTATAAAATAAGATAATTATTTGACAGATTAATGAATCTGACTGAAATGTTAGTTTTTTTCTACACTGGATAACATGATTTAAGATTGACTTTTATAAAACATATATTTTAAAACTTTTTTTGTTGTGTCTTGTACAAAACTATATTTTTAGGATCTGAATCACTGAATGGGATTTTAGGAATCTAGTGATGGATATTAACTAATGTGAAAAATATTATACTAAAATAAAATTCTGTCATATTGCAAAATCGCCACTTCACAAGGAATTGGATTAACCAATCAGATTATCATTCCATAACAACATATACATTTCGTGGACCTTCACACAGATGTAGTTTGGGGCTCACTTGGATTTTCTAATGAAATTCTTAAAAAGTTCACTGTAGATCTAGAGATGTAGATATATCAGAAATCTAAGGTTTCTAATGAAAATATATCATTAAAAGATGATATATTGTCTCTGCTGAAGAGAGACCAAATGTTCAAACCACAATTTTGATAAAGCTGGCAGATTTGTGTCTATAATTTAATAATTCTTATATTAAGGTGTACGTAACTCAAGACTTTGTTAAGCTCAGCTTGCACTTTGCACTGTATTTAATGTATGTAATTACCTACAACTAACCCAGTGAAATATGATCATACAGTTGAATTATCACTTCTTTGAAACAGTGTCAGTTAAAAGTCAAAATCATAACCTGCATCCGGGCAGAATGAACTGCAGAACTTTTGGATTACACTGCAGTAGATGACTGGTACCTAATAAACTGCCAACTGAGAGTATAGTACCTTAACAATACTCCCACAACAGAACATAAAAAAATGAGTAAATTGCATGTACTAGATTCACAAAATTCTTCCCTTTTTTAGATATAAAACTACTATAAGACATACAACATAAGATTTTAATATTTTCATGGCAGCCACATGGACTGGGAGAAAGCTGCAAGTTATTGTTCCATTGACTGCTGCAAGTGTTTTGAGCTCATCATTAGAGCTCTGACTGAATGCACTATTCCCACAGCACACTGGACAAGCCTTGATACTTTGCAGGGAGCTTGTGAGGAGTTAGTCTCAGTAAATATTTTATGCAGGGAGTTTTTGTGTTTGATTATCCAGCTTGCGCCTGTTCATATACAAGCCCTCCCGTCCTGGCCTGGAAGAACAAGGAGGACAAACTCAGCCCTCCCTTTGCCATGCGATGCACTCATCCATGTGGCCTCCGTCCTTCACTCTCTCTCTTGTGCCGTCACTCTCTGCTCTGCCCATTAGCTTCAATTAATGTGATGGTTCATCAGTGGTGCAGGACTCTGTCACAGGGCCGTACCCCACTACTTATCTGATTACTCTTAATGGGAGAAAATACGATAAACAAATTCAATTATCCCTGACCTATTTCCAATGGTGGGGACACAGGATTATTATTCATGTCATCTCTGAAGTATGAATATGAAGAGATCTAATTACCCTGGTGTCACGTTATGGATGGACAGGGTATGTAAATATATTCCATATTCATAGTGATGAACTGCTCTGCATTGTAAAGGCCAGAGAGGGAATGACTGATACTGAAGATGAACACCCCCTGTTGTGTTCTCCGTGGCCATCAATTCTTCAATGAGAGTGGCCTTCTTCCGCCTGTATTGATGACAGGAGCGCTGGCACCGTGGATTCCTCCAGCTCTTCAAGCAACCACACAACTAAAGAAGACAGATGGATATAGATTTAATTAAATCCAGACCTGACTATATGAAGATTGAAGAAGGTAATTGGAGATGAATGCATGCTATTACTGCTAATCCAACCCCTACTTTGAAACTTCATTCTAAGCATTCCACAGACATGCTTTGAAAATAAATAAAGAGCTGGATGCACATAATATTTAAATTTTTTAATTACGTGATGATTGCACATAGTTTTTGCACAAATATAAACAAAAAAGTCCAAAGGACTAAAAGTCATTAATTTATCAATGTATTAGATGTATTGTTCAACAGGGATTGTTGATCAAATGGCAATGCACACTGTGAGAGGAGTCACTAAATACAAAGCCATAGAATCACAAAACATTGTAGTTGCCCTCATCTCTGTACTGTAACCTATTTTTGCTCGTTGTTTTGGTTTGCAAATATTTCCATGTGTGGGATCTATAAAATGTATTATATCTCTTCTTATCTGAAATTAATTTCAGCCACTTTACAAGCCAGCTGATTTAGAACCTCATATAAACCTACTGTATCCCACCTGCCCAGCACCAAACAGCAGACAAAGTTAGCATCTAGCTGGTGTTGTTGAGCCATATATTTCTCTCAGGACGCGGTGAAGACCAAACATGAACTTAAAAGGAGAATGAATATTTAACTTACTTTCAACCAGTGCTCTGATACAGGTGCATTGCACAGCCACAAAACACAATTAATAATTTGTACATAATCATGCAAGCTGCACTGGTGTCTATTCTGCATGTGTGGCTCTCTGAAACTGCTGACACATGTACAGTAAACACACTGGCAGCCTGCTGTAGAACAAGAAACAGTAAAGGCCAAGCCTGGTGGGTATTTCTTACCACTTTTACTGTGTTACGCGCTACCTTCTGTTTGCTATTATGATATTCTGGTTTTCATAAAAGTTTTGTTCATCTGATTTTGCTGGTGGTTGATTAGTGGTTTTAGGAGGAAGTGGAAAAGGAACTGTTTGGTTTGGGGCGCAGCCACCAAGCCTTGCTCCCATTTTATCTGTCTCCACACATGATATGGCCATGAAAATAATTACCTAGAGTAGGAGGACATTTTCCCCATAGACTTGTCATTATTTAAGAGATGTCTGTAAAATTCTCGTTAGGATTCAAACTGCAAAACATTTAAGTTATTACTGAATTCATTCATTCATTAAGTTTTTATGATTGGAAAAAAATCCATAAGCCTAGAAAAGTTATTTTTGAATTTGTTAAGTCCTCATGGTCTAGGGGATGAGCAGGAAAAATGTGTGGATGTTGTTTCTGCAGTATGCAATTTGTTTATGATTATGTTTTCAACAAATGTGTGTAATGTGAAAGGTGTCTCATAGTGACAAACTTACTTAATTATCACCCTACATTATTCTAGCTTCTTTTAGCTCACTGTGTTTGGTCTGTTTTCAGCTCAAAGCAGCTCTGATTAATCTACTGTACACTCCCTGCTCAACACCAAGTAGCAGATGGAGAACGTTATCCAGGGGAAGAAATTCAGATGCCCTGTGCAACTGTAAAAGGGATGCATTGTAAAACTAAAATGTTTAAGTGTCTCTGGATGAGTTGATAGGTAATTGTTTACGAACACATTTGACATACTGTATATTCTACAAGGTGATAATGTGCCAGTCTTCTTTTTCCAGCTTTTGCACATCTGGAAAAAAGGTAAAGAAAGTGGCTTTGAGTAACATTGTTATAAGTATCTTTCATTATGTTCCTATGAAAAAAATCTAGTGATACTGTTCTGAAGATAAAACAAGTAAAATAATAGAACATGAGTAATTATTTTAAATTTTATTCATTTTTATTATTACAAATATTATTAAGACAATTTTCAGACTTTTTGCAGTGTTACTGACTTGTTCAGACGGGCACTGTATGTGGCTCCCTTCATCATGGCTTCATGTCTGTGGAATAACATGGGCTCCCTCTGTTGGCCGCCGGCCGGCCTGTGCTCAGCTGGTAATAGAAGAGATGTGGGGGCAGCGTGACTGTCACTGGAGATAAATGGGGGTCCAGAAGTGTTACTGCCACTGTTCCTGCTTCGTTCCAAAAAAAAAAAAAAACATCTTCAGAGATGAAGAAATTCACTTGATTTAACCTCCACTGAGAACCAGGGACTGCTATTCTAGGGCCATGTGCTTCCTTATATTGAGCTGCTGACTGCTGGTGTTTAAACCCTCTTGTGCCTGCCTTTCTCCTTCCCTTTTCTCTTACACACCCTTCCCTCTCCTGGCTCTCTGTTTGTGTGTATCTGTGTGTGAGAGAGAGTGTGTGTGTGTACATTTCTTTCTCTGTCTCTGAATACGCTGGCGCTGGTGTCTCAGAGAGTTCACTGACTCTAAAGGATCGATGAAGGGAGGAGATTCAGAGCCAATTATTTTCAGCTTAATGGTCCCTAGAGTGCAGGGGTGAGCAACAACAAAACGCCTTCAAGAGACATCAATTCTGGACAAGCCAGCTCCTCCATCTCTGTACTGCCACAGTGTGGGCATCAGCTCTCCACTCTCTGGAGGAGAATGAACCACACTCAGCAACACACACTCAGACACACATGCAGTTATGGACAAACACACACACACACACACACACACACACACACACACACACACACACACACACACACAGCAGTAACAGCAGCTGGAAAATGAAACTTGGACCATCACCATTGTACAGTAACCAAAGATGCTTCATATAACTATCAGCACTGAACCAGTAAAGCTTCTTGATGGCAAACACGTGAAGGAAAGAAAAATAATACAGCCAATGGACCATTGTCAGTGTCTTCTACTTGTATGGCACCACATTCTTTTTGTTGTTTTTTCAAACTGTCCTCTCGTATCTTCTTCTTCTGACATTCTAACAACTTTTTACTAGGGGGCTGGCCGGAGAAAATCCAGAGGCTCTCACTAAGACATTTGCGTCCTCAAAAGCAGTCCCTCGGGAGAATGACCGGAGGTTCTTAGTCTTGTTTGTGCCAAGTAGTTATTGGCTAGTACTGGTCTACAGTAATTTCAGCATTGCATGAAAATCCACTTGTCACCTGCCTACACTTTTATTTTATTTTTATTTGTATAGCGCCAAATCAAAATACACATTTTCTCAACGCACTTTACATAGTGAGGACAAGACCACAAAAATTGTAGAGGAACCAGGATCTGGTTGTTAATTCATCACAGTGAACATTTGTTTCCGCTTTATTTTTTTTTATACAGTATTATAATAATATAATTATCACTGCATTACTTGCAGTTACTTGCAGCTGGGAACAGTTTTCAAAACTTTCGTTGAGGGCGGCTGTGGCTGAGGGGTAGAGTGGTCATCCTCCAACCTGAAGGTCGGCAGTTCAATCCCCAGTCTTCCCCTTCTGCATGCCGAAGTGTCCTTTGGGCAAGATGCTGAACCCTGAATTGCCCCCCATAGAACAACAAAAACATTTACATTCATGTACTTGTGGGATGAGTCTTTTCCACTGTAACTGCAGCCTTCTTAATACAAAGATAACAACATTAATTGTATCTTTTGGAGAAAAGCCATCTGGGGATTTTCCCTTTGCATTTTATAGTTTATAGTGAAAACAATAAAATGCTTAATTGAAATAATACTCGAATGAATAAGGAGTTGTTCGTTGCAGCCCGACTTCTATTCATTAAGAAAGTGTTAACACGGTTGCATGAAGTTTTGAAGCACTGAAACAATGCCAAGCTACTTAACCCTCATGTTGTTCCTGGGTCGGATTGACCCAGAGTGTGTGTGGTCTGTGTCTCCTGGGGGGTCATTTAGACCCCCAGAGAGGGTGCTGTGGT
The DNA here is from genome assembly GCA_026259375.1 of Verasper variegatus. Classification (NCBI taxonomy): domain Eukaryota; kingdom Metazoa; phylum Chordata; class Actinopteri; order Pleuronectiformes; family Pleuronectidae; genus Verasper; species Verasper variegatus. The sequence continues at coordinate 25,429,954 of CM048041.1, forward strand.
GCTCTGTGGGGTCATTTAGACCCACACCTGATTCCTATTGTAATCTGGGGGGGATACATTAGACCCACAAAGAAGCCGGCGCGTCATTCTCCATGTGCCCCCCTCCCGGACCATGGCACGATGTCACGTCAGGAGAACAGGTTCTCCAACAGTTAGTCTCCCAGCAACCATCCTCTGAACCCTGAAGACGACGCGAAATAGCCAGACCGAGAAGCAGACGGACAAGGAGATGGACAAGCAGACCGAGAAGCAGATAGAAAAGCAGACTGAGAAGAAGACAGAGAGGACAGCGGCTGAGATGGCGACGGTGACTATGAAGACTCCGACCCAGTGGGTGATGCTTCTGCAGATTTGTCATCCTTTGAAGAAGAAGAAGGAGGACAAGACCACAGCGACACCACCGGACTCGTGGAAAGAGAGACCTTCCCGTCAAGAAACGGGGAAATAACATGGTCCTCAAGGGCGTATGGCCGAGAAGAGGGCCGCTGCTCCTCCTCCTCCTCCTCCTCCTATTCCTCCTCCTCTGCTGCAGCTCAAAGCGGGGTCCCCCCCGGGCCCCACGCTTCATGCAACGACCCGCACTGGTGACCTAGCCTCGCCGTTCCACCTGTTCATCACGCCAACGGTATCCTGGAGATGACGAATCGGGAGGGTCGTCGAAAATACGGCGACGAATGGAAAGGGATGGATGAGACCGACCTGCGCGCCTACATAGGGCTGCTGATCTTAGCGGGCGTGTACAGGTCCCGGGGCAAGGCCGCCGCCAGCCTGTGGGACGCTGAGAGTGGCCGGGCGATATTTCGTGCCACGATGCCCCTAAAACTCTTCCACACGTACTCCAGACTACTGCACTTCGACGACCGAGAGACGAGACGCACGAGACAAGCCACATACAAATTGGCGGCCATGTGAGAGGTCTGGGATGCATGGGTGGCGCGGCTACCGCACCTCTACAACCCAGGGCCCGAAGTGACCATGGACGAGCAACTGGTTCCGTTCAGAGGTTAGTCTTTTTTTCTGTTTTATATTATGTTATGTTATGTTATGTTATGTTATGTTATGTTATGTTATGTTATGTTATGTTATGTTATGTGGATAGCGGCTGCTAGTCCTTGTCCTTGTCCTCATCTCATCTCCTCCTGTTTTTCTCCCTAGACCGGTGTCCGTTCCGTCAGTACATGCCCAGCAAGCCGGCAAAATACGGGATCAAGTCATGGGTGGCCTGCGATTATGAAATCCAGCTACGCTTGGAAGATGCAAGTGTACACCAGAAAGCCGAGTGGCGGACGCCCAGAACAGAACCAGGGGTTGCGGGTAGTGCTCGATGTAACGGAGGGACTGCATGGTCGTAATGTCACATGCGACAATTACTTCACCTCCTACGAACTTGCACGGCAGCTCCTGGAGAGGAAGCTCACATGGTCGGCACGGTTCGGAAAAGAACAAGCCCGAGCTCCTGACCGGGCTGCTCACGGTCAAGGGAAAAGAGGTGTTCTCATCCAAGTTTGCATTCACGCCCACCACCACTCTGGTGTCCTACATCCCAAAGAAAAACAGGAACGTGGTGCTCCTGAGCACACGGCACACCAAGGCCGACGTCAGCGGCCGCAAGGACGGGAAAACGGTCATCGTCCTGGACTACAACCTCAACAAAGGTGGCGTGGACAACCTAGACAAGGTGATCGGAATGTACAGCTGCAGGAGGATGACTGCGCGCTGGCCCCTGGTCATCTTTCACAACATTATCGACATCTCTTCCTACAACACCTTCGTGATATGGAGAGAGATCAACCCAGACTGGGTGCCAGGCAAGCGGAATAAGCGGAGTGTGTTCCTAGAGCAGCTGGGAAAGGCTCTCGTGACTCCATTCATCGCACGAAGGGAGCGCATCCCCTGCACGGAAGCGTCTGCCACGGTTGTGAAGGCTGTAAAAGCCGCCGCCGCACAGAGAGCTCTTGACCACGACGACTACGACATTCGACCCGAGAGTCCGGCCTCCTCCATAGCCCTAGCAGCAGCCCCGCTCGTGGTGAGTAAGAGGAAGAGGTGTCAGATATGCCCCAGGAAGAAGGACTGTAAAACTCACACCGTGTGCCGTGGGTGTAACAAATACATCTGTAAGGGCTGCTTACTTGTCTATTGCCCTATGTGTGCATCCTAATATGGGGTGGGCTATGTGAGGGGGGCCACAACACAAGGGTTACAGGGACAACACAAGGGTTACATTTCATAGAAAAAAAGTCATAGGTTTGTTTTGTTCTCACCGCCAAAACAAACAGATGCTGTTACCTTGTCAAGAATATTTTTACCATTTCACATATTAGGACTTGATTTGACCAACAACAACAAAAACTCATACATATAGAAAATGAGCGAAATACTTTCACTTATTCCTTTGTGGGTTATCAAAGGTCATTCTGGTGGAAATCACTGACAGCAACAGTCCAGGCAGGTTGATGGGAAATGCGAAGACCAACAAGTAAGTTAAAACCTGTCAATATACTAACACACATGAACACACTGAAATGACAGTCAGAAGAATCCCCTCTTGTAAAGCTCTACACAGAATGTCTGTGCATACATCCCATTCATGTGTACTTCATCTCCATTGTTTGAATGGAATAAAACACGCTTGTCTCTTCTGATAATTACCTTAAAAGATTGGGGAGGTGAAGAACCTGCTGGGCTCAGAAACATCTCCTTTCCCAGGTTGCCGAGCAGCGGGATGCCAGGTTGTTTAAAGCAGTCCCACTGGGCGTCTCTGAGGCGCCCTTCAATGAGGTGCCGCCGGCGACACTTTCCCCCAACAGCTTAGTGCTCATCAACTATTTAGATATGCATTTAATGCTCCTGGGGAAGCTAACGTCTAGCTGCTGGCGGGTGAAGGGAGAGGAAACCCTTGTCAACATAATGGCCAGGAAATACAAGAGGTATGATTCTTTGCAGGTCTTTGCATCACCAAAATTAAGCTGAGATAAAACCTAAATAAAACCTTTGTGGTTGTAGCCAGGGTAGTTTCCTCTGCAGGAGTGTGGGGAGGAGAAGGTGGGGTGGTTTTGGGTGTGTATTCCCAAGGGTCCCCCCCACCCACCCTTCCATTCTGCCTGTAAGTCATTCCCCAGGCACAAAGCTATGAGTTTCTTCCTCTTCTATGACGGTGTCCCTTGCCTGTACAGACACATCCCTCTCTGTATGTCTGCTCACATCGCTCTCTCTCTCTCACCCAGGCTCTCAGACACCCCCTCACCCCATCCTCCAACATCCTTACACCCCCACCACACACCTCCACCACCTCCTCCTCCCCAGTCCTTCCATCTCCATCGTATCCCCAGACTCCCACAAGCAACTCCATGAGGGGTCGCATGATGAATGAGCAGACAGTCAGCAGGACCTCTGTGTGTATGTGTCTGTGTAGGGGGAGAATACACATGCCTGTGTGTGTGTGTGTGTGTGTGTGTGTTGTGTGTGTGCGCGCGCGCGCTGGTCAGAGAGTGATGACCACAACTGCCAGAGTGATCACAGTGGGATTCATTACGGCGACAGACAGGGCCGCCTCTAAAACACTGACCATGTTAGTGTGTGTGTGTGTGTTTGTGTGTGTGTGCACATATCTTGACAGGCCCTCCACTAAAATGGTGCCTGAGGATTACACACTGACTAGGATGGAATAAACATTGCTGTGTGTGTGTGTGTGTTAGTGTGCGTGTAGTTTTGATAAATTATTTACATCATTGAGAAAGCAGCGTCGACACTGTTTATGCCCGCACCTGCTCTTCTCAGTGCTTAAAAGATGATTTATGTGTTATGGTCACATCAGATTTCCACAACTATTGGTCCGGCGTCTTTTGGGACATAAAGTGGTGGTTACAAAGTGCCGCAGGCTCGTTTGGGAGGCTGCACAGCGAGAGTAGAGCAGCATCATATAACTGGACCAAGCAAACTCCTGTCCAGAGAGCTGTTACAGCAGTTTGTTTGCTCTTACACTCAGATGAGTTATGGACACTCTAAGGGAGGGAAGGCTGGCAATGCTCTCCATGAATCTTGCTGTGTAAGAAGCTGTCATCAGGATAGGTTGACACTATTGGAAGTTAAATCTCTCACAAATGCTCAACTTAGCAAAAGAGAAAAATTAGGTGTGTAGCATAAAAAAAATCCAACCACACAGGGAGAGAAAGAAGCCACACATGGATATGCTTTTGTCTAGTTATTCCAGTGTGTGTGTATGTGTGTTACACTTATTAGGAGGTATGCCATTCCAGCTTCTAATGTGGAGATTGTTTTTCCGTTTTTTTTGTTTTATGGTAGGTAACTGATGTGTGATATGATCTCAACATTTATCTTGCAAGAGCAACATAAAACCTTTTTGCTGAATATTAGCGTGCATTAATATATACACTACTGGTGGTAATGATGGACTTCTCCAGGACGGAATATTCTTGGTTTTTAGAAAAGATCAAATTGATAACCTTTTCCAGACTTTCTTTTTCCTTCTCAAAACCTTGCAGCAATAGTGGCTAACACACCCTAAAGCCTGAAGAGTGCAGCAGAGATGAGGTCTGGTCAGTTCACCACTCACTAACCCTAACCCTTTTCAACTTTTCACACTTATAGTCTTCAGTCCCAGCCAATGCTGACTGAGGTGATATCAGTTAAGGATATTTATGAGATCTCACACCACTCCCTCTGAAGTCACTTAAGACTTTACACTAGTGCAGGGGTCTTCAACGTTTTTCAGGCCAAAGACCCCCAAACTGATGGAGCAGGGACCCCCTACTATATATATTGTATAAAACTGTGTTTTATATTAAAATGGGCCTAGTGCCATGTATAAACATAGCTAACCTGTTATTTTGCATTCAATACTAAGCTATTCAAATAATACACAGGTTCATATATTCATGTTTTTATTATTGTGTGTCGGTGAATGTGTGCATTGCTGACTGAAAGATAACGTCTTCTGCCTCCATTTATCCATTCGCTAGAATATTTTGGATTCATGTTAATGTGTATTTAAAGACATTTATATATTTTTTTTATTAAAATAATATAACAAATTGTCTAATCAACCAAAAAACCCTGCTGAAGACCTCTGCACTAGTGTAAGACCTGTAAAGAGACCTGTTCAAAAATAACAACCTGTAAAAAGACTGTGATGTGTGAAATCAGCTGGGTTTCCCTTAAGGCCAATTCAAAATTTTGTATCAATTAAAAATATCATATTTTCATAACTTGTAGTACATACATGGCCATGCACACTATCTTTGTTTGATCTGAACAGGTTTTGAGATCAATCAATCAATCAATCAATCACATTTTCTTTGTATAGCCCATATTCACAAATCACAATTTGTCTCATAGGGCTTTAACAAGGTGGGACATCCTCTGCTCTCAATCCTCAACAAGAGTAAGGAAAAACTACAAAATATATATTTTTTAACAGGGTAAAAAGAACGTAGAAACCTCAGAGAGAGCCACACGTGAGGGATCCCTCTCCCAGGACGGACAGAAGTCCAATATATGCCACGTGTAACTGAGAACATCAGAAAGATAAGCGTATTTGCAGCATTGATTACAATAAACGTTTTGTAGCTTAATGGAAGGTCAATGAATTGATGGAGTATTGTTAGTAATGGTCGAGTATCTGACCTCGATCGTGGTCCACCACCAATATCAGATGCCAACACGATACAGGATCCATCATTATTATCACGATCTCTGATACGTAATCCACCATCATAATCCCAGATGTGGCCGCAGCGTGGATCTGCGAATGATAAGGCGAAGGGGAAGAAGTCAAGTCAGTAATGTGTTTTGATGAGATATTAATTTCTTTGATGTGATAAAGAGGGAGAGGAGGAAAGAGAAGCTGTGAAGAGAAGCTCTGTGTGTCATGTGTCCCCCGACCATCTAGACCTATAGCAGCATAACTAAGAGCAGGTCCAAGACAAGCCTGGACCAGCTCTAACTATAAGCTTTATCTTAAAGGGCAGAGGATGTCACACCATGTTAAAGCTCTATGAGACAAACTGTGATTTGTGTATATGGGCTATACAAATAAAATTTGATCGATTGATTGATTGATTAAAGGTACTTTTAAAGTACTTTTAGGGATGACAAGTAAGCCTGAATTCTGGGAGCACAGTGCTCTAGTGGGTTGATATGGTACTATCAGCTCTTTCAGGTATAATGGTGCCATATTATTAAGGGCCTTGAAGGTGAGGAGGAGAATTTTAAATTCTATTCTAGATTTAACCGGAAGCCAGTGTAGTGAAGCTAATACTGGAGAAATGTGGTCTATTTTCCTGGTTCTTGTCAGGACACGTGCTGCAGCATTTTGGACAAGCTGCAGAGTCTTTAACGACTTTCTGCTGGAGCCTGATAATAAGGAATTACAATAATCAAGTCTGGATGTAACAAAGGCGTGGACTAGTTTTTCTGCATCTTTTTGAGAAAGGACATGTCTGATTTTTGAGATGTCACATAAGTGAAAGAAGGCAGTCCTAGAAATTTGTTTTAAGTGTGAATTAAAGGATAAATCAGGATCGAAGATCACTCCCGAGTTCCTGACTGTTTCATTGGAAGCAAGGGCAATGTCGTCTAGCGCAGCTATATCAGTTAGATAATGTATCTCTAAGGTGTTTAGGGCCAAGTATTAGAACCTCTGTTTTATCTGAGTTTAATAAGAGAAAATTGCAGATCATCCAGGTTTTTATGTCCTTGAGACATGCTTGGAGTTCAGTTAATTGATTACAATCTTCTGGTTTTATTTATAAGTATAACTGGGTATCATCCGCATAGCATAGATATTGACCAAGTGTGTCCTGATAATGTTTCCTAGTGGAGGCATATATAATGAGAATAAAATTTGGCCGAGTACAGAGCCCTGTGGAACACCGTGGTTAACTTTGTTGCGCACAGATGACTCATCATTAATTTGCACAAATTGGAATCGATCTGAAAAATAGGATTCAAACCAGTTTAGGGCAGTTCCTTTAATGCTAATTAAAGGAACTTGCATGTTTGTGAAGGAAAACAATGCAGCTCTATGACAAGATATTTAAGAAATTAGATACACACTCTGTACTGGAGAATTGATACATGCATGGATTTGGTCTTTATGAAATTTGTTATCAGTAAGAAAAATATTGAGTACCCTCCTGGCACATGTATGTTCTTGTTCTGTAGCTTCTAATGCAGTTGGTTCAAAGAAAAGTATTTTTTCTTCCATTAATATCATATCATTTATGATATTTAGTGTTTAAATATAATGTGTTATGTAAAGCGGATGCTTTCATCAAAGATCCCAATTCAAGTGTTTTTTTTTCTACATGGTCAATTACCTGAACTTTAACAAACATCAATGCATAGCCCATCACAATGCTTGTATTCACGATAATTTGTCTCCAAAGTTGCACTAGCATTGCTCTGCTGTAGAAAGAAGAATGTGAGAAGCAACTTGTCTGGAGCCTCTTAGCTTCAGATTGCATCATTTTCCCCGTAGTATCTCCCAACATGTCCCAGATATCAGTCTCCTGCTGCAGACAGAGGTGTCACAGCCGGATTTACATACAGCTTCAACAACACAGACACTCAGTAGTACCACAGTGCCACACACCAGCTCAATATTTCATAGCCGTATGAAATATGCCTGAATGTGTGCACAGCATCTGCCATCTTTGGGGCTTTGCAGCCCCCAGGAGGCCCGTTTGATCTGTAATTGGGAAGTGTGCTGAATTAATCAGCAGTTTATCTGCTTTTTAATTGAAATAACACTTTCAAAAAACACAGATAACACAGAGAACAGCACCACTGATCCTACCCGTGTAGTCTTTCGCCTATTGTCAATTTTCGTCTGTGTACTCACTAATGGCCCACTGAGATTCGGGAAAAAATTACAATGTGACAAAACCAGAAAAAGCTTTAAAAGAACTGAATTATCTGCAGTGTGTAGACAAAACATTGTCTGACTGCTCCATGGAGAATTCATCTGATGTTGCTGTTTTTTTCTTTTTCCATTTTGTCTTCTCAGTGTTCTGGGGGGTGTTGATTTCTCATAATACTCACGTATAAAGGTTAAAGATTCCATAATAATTAAAATGATACTACTGGATTATATAATCCACAAAGTCTATTTTACATTTTTGCTTAGTGATGCCTGGGGCAGTGAGCTTCTGGCAGCGCTTCCAGCCACAGATTTGACTTGTAACCTCACCACCAGATCTAAGAGCTGACACTTCCTGCCCTAAACCTAACCGACAGCTGTATGTTCTGTAGTTAAACTGCAGTAAGATTCATCCTATGGCCATAAGTGGTTCATGTAAATATACTCAATTTTACTAAGATATGACTGCTGTAGTCAAATTAATGTGCTATTTGTCAATAAGTTCCTTAATAATGATCAAATAACAATAATTTGAAAAGGGTCAAACACTGTGTCAAACTCACAACAATTGTCACTAACTCTGCAGTTCCTCTTGGCTCTCGAAAGCGTTTTATGTTATTTTGCGTCATTGTATTCATCTTACACCAAGCTTACATTTAGCTGCAAAACTGAAAATGTCTCCAAAATAGCTTGTCAAGGGCCTTAAAATTATAAAAGTGACCAATGGTCGAATTGGGTATGGAGGAAATGGATATATTATATATTCATCAATTCATTAATTTTTTTTTTGTATTTTAGAAATATATAGAAATTACATGTTACTTGTAAAATAAGCAATACAATGTATTCCCAGATTCACAATCCTCATTGTGTGGGTTCATTTGCTTGTCCTTCTCATTTTGTACAGAATAAAGATAACAAATGGGAAGTTGCATATTATATATGCAAAAATAATAACAATTTCATATTTTTCAGACCAGATTGAGTAAATATATTATTAATCAAACTCCCTTTATATCAGAGGCAAGACACTCTAACTCTAACTTACTGGTGCTATAATATCTACCTGCTCAATATAGCTTTGTCTATAAGTATAAACTGTATAACATGTATTGTACTGTACTTTTCACATGTGAATAATACAACACTTTTATAGCTTCACAAATAAATACTAAGATGTATATTATCAATGCATCAAATTTCTTTCAAATATGTGTTATTTCCCACTCCCCACTAAAGAGCTTTTTAGCTCATTTTTTTCTTTCCCATAATCTCCACAATCAAAATAGTTTTTAGTGGCAGTGAAAAGTACGTCCAACACACTGTTTTGTGACGTTCTCAGCATTAAAAAAGCTCATAATAGAAACTAGCTAGTGACGAAAGTGAAACCTGATTAAGAATTGAAAATAGCTATACTGACATAAGGATGCAACATTTATATTTTACTCAAATTATCTTTCTTTATGATACTGCATATAAGCACTGCATGTCTGCCACTACAACAGCGCGCTGTGTCAATGCTGCACAGAGGTCCTCAGTTGCATGTGATATAGCTATATTTAAAGTGATTGCACCATGCGTTAAACAAAAGCATGGAGGTGTCTCCCACCATCCTCCTAGACAGTAGCCATAGTAATATAACATATTGTTGCAGTGGAGATCAATGTCTGTGGGAAGAGGCGAGGGAGAACGGAAGCAAGTCTCATTGTTCCTTCTCTCTTCGTTTTCGCTCTTTAAGGCAGATCCCCGGCCGCCCATATGACGGATGACGACCATTCTAGAGTGGCCGTTTGGTACTTGGCATCAAGGTGGACTGGGAGCCTGGGGCCATCAGGTCTGAGACGGCAAATGTCCCCAGCGCTCTCTCGGCAGGGCCTCTAGGGGCTTCCACTCTGCCTAGATGGAAAGGAGGCACTATAAATCAGCCCATCTGGGGGGCTATGCTCTGCCTCGCCATCCATCTCAGCCCGCGGTCCCTGATGGAGAAGACATGGCAAGAGAGGTTGGAAGGATGAGAGTGGAAGAGGTTCACATACCTGGGGAACGGAAGGAGAGGCTGCAGGGAGGCAGGGCAGGGGTCTCTACCATCCCAATGATCCAGTAACCCAGGGGCCAGAAGATGCTGTGAAGAGAGGAACAACCACAGAGGCCACACCAAGAGTGTGCATATTACTGGACTGAAACAGGCCATGTATAGTGCAGAACACAGCTAATATTTCCTGTTTTTGCAAGCAGGGTGTATTTCCATAATTTGGCATAATTCAATCTGTGATTATGATATTATAATTGTTAATTGCTTAGATTTCAGTAAACAGTGACAATATTGCTTGTTACTCAACTGACATCTCAACACTGACGTTTATGTACAAAACACTTAAGGACACTAAAAGGGAAGCTCTAATGAGGGCTACATTTTCTTATTGCTTAAACCTGGAATACTACTGGAAACTAGCTGTAAACACACCTGGCTTTTAAAGTTGTTACAACAGAATTTGTGAGGCAAAGAGTGGCCTATTTACTCGTTCATCACTTATGGAGCAACGTTATCATTCATGAGGAGTTGTGTCTAGCTGATTAATCTAGATCTAATCCCTGATTTTCCTTTAGGTCTTCACCAACTTTAGGTCTTCACCAACACTAACTTTGTCTATTACCTGTTGTGTGCTTGGCAGGTAAAGGTGCTGTACAGTTGATTGATCTGAGCTTTGTTGCAAACACATCTGCCTCCTGGTGCAGTAAGTGACACAGATGAAAATGGAGGTACTGGGTTGAAACCTGCATAGAAAGATGCACATGACTGCTCCTCAAAAGTGAGGCCAAGGTGTTTTGATCGCCACATGGATGGATGGCTGCAGTAGATGAAATAAATCCTGCCTGTTCATGTTCATGGATGGACCAAACTAAAAAGCCAAAGCACACATCCAATAAAGTTTTCTAAAAAAGGTCTCTGTCATTTTAGGTAGTTCTTATCAAAATGTTATGTCAAAGTTTGGTGTTAAGTATTTATTTGAAGCAATAAAAACGGGGGAATCTCGGCAGTCAATTATAATGACTCACGATTGGTCGAGCAGTTTGATTGGGTGGACCCTTCTACCGTGGCTCCATCCCTCAATCGCTACTGCCCCTAAATGCTCAAGTTGATAATGTTTGAGTGAGGGATATTTTGACTTTAATTCTGGATAATGGGAGCAACTTAATACACATTGACTATGGGGGGTTAGGGTAAATGTAACTGTAACCCCCCATAATGTATTTTGAACAATTTGTAACTTGGGATGTTCATCATTATCATTTAACCAACAATTCGAATTTTGAAATACTATTAGTTGAACTTCTTCATTTCAGATTTGTATAATGTATAGTACTGGTATTTAAAGGTAAAAGTATGTAATAACTTATATTCAAGAAAATACAGTCATAACAGAAACCTCAGAAAGGCTGTAGTTAAATTAAACGTTCATATAAAGAACTTCAGGTGTTGGGCAGTAGATCTCTCTCTTTCTCTCTCTCTTTCTCTCTCTCTCTCTCCCACACACACATTTATGGCCGTAAACCTATGTAAAAACATTGTGCTGGCAGTAACAGCTCTGCTGCAGAACTGCAGGACACTGCCAGCAGACATGCTGGCAGTGTGAGCAACAGGGACACAGCAGAAACACGTTCTGCGGTGCAACCGCAGGAAGTGTGGCCTGGGCATTAGTACCATCTCAGCAGGTTTCAAAGTTAACAGACTGCATACAAGGCTCACAGCATGTGGACATTGATATTTGAATAAAACCAGTTGACAAGCTTTCCACTATGCTTAGGATGTTGGCCTGTTCTGTTTTAGACAGTTTAGACAGTTTTGATCCTCCAACAGGGCTGTACTAACAGTTCCGAACTCTCAACTGGTCACCAAATGTGACTGGGCCTTCACTATCCAGGCCGTGAAACATCATGCCTACATGGAGATCTCAGGCAGGTGACCTCAGTATCTTCTTTTAAATCTATTTTTCCTATCCTATCTATTCTACAAACAGGCCAGAATGCAACTTAGAATTAAAAGCTCTGACTCAAGGGCAAGAGAGCATTAGGTTGTGCCATGTATCCAGATGTCACTGCCATTCCTTAGCATGATTACAAAATGTAACTGTTAGTGATACTACTGTATAGGCAGCTTGTTACTGAGAGGGTGGGAGTCAGAGCATGAGTACATATCAAAGGGTAACAAGAAGAGACTGAGACTGATTTTGATTGTATGAGTGGGAGCTGGTGAGTGAGTATTCATGTATGTCTCTATGTATGTGTGTGTGTGCCTGTGGCAGTAGCTGGGGTCGAGCAGAGAAGGCTTTCTCTCCATATCTTCAAACAGCGGCATGGTTCTGTGCAGCAGGACCCTGCAGACGGTGGCAGTGCCTGGGGCTGCTGGGGTGGCTGAGAGGAGTCACACTGCTTCAAAGAAACAAGACACAACTGCAGGGCACAGCATCAGATTCAAGCACATGCCTCCACCCTCAAACCACCACAGCAAGGAGGCAAGGGGGGGCAACTTCTCTATTCGCCGCTGTCTAACTCTCTCTCTACAGCGTGATCGAGAGAGGAGAAGTGAAGAAGCCACCATTACAGCCCGTCATGCAGCTTAAACACCCTGCTCCATCTCCCTCCATCTCGCCTCCTGGGAGTGGAGAACCAGAAAATGTACCAAAAGCTACAGAACAAAATGAGATACATTTTCTTTTATAAAGTGCTGTTAAATTGAAATCTTTGAAGAAGTAGTATTATTATTTGAAGAAGCAGTAATGGTAATAGTAGAGTTGAAATGATAGCAAAGGTTGGAGTAATCAGAGTGTTCTATTAGGAGCAGAAACTGAAAAAGTTGTAATAAAGTAGTATTGATGGCAACAGTAGTAGAATTAATACTAGAAGTTGTAATAGCAGAGGAGGCAGGAGAAGGAACATTATTATAAAGCCCATGAACACCTAACATCTGACTTTTGTGTCCAATAAGAACCATATAATTTCCTATAGAGGCGGGCTTGGTTCGGACACTTGGAGAGAGAATGTGTGGAACTCACTCAGCAGGAGTAGTAACAGGTGAGTTGATTGTCAAAGCTGCATTGAGTTGTCTAGTCATGTTCTCCTTTAATTGCAGTAGCAGCTGGAGGCTTCTGACCAACACACACACACACACATTTGTACTAAATGCCTAACCTAAATCTAACCCTAACCCATAACCTAACCTAAACCTAATTCTAACCCTAACCCTAACCCTAACCCTAACCCTAACCCTGCCAAAGATTCCAGTGTAAAACTTTTTTAGCTTTTAATTTTTAGCTTCACGGCGTGTGGCCCTTTCTCCAAAAACCAAAACAGAAGGATGAACCCGATGTTCCGACCCTGACTGACCTCTGAGCAGAGAGTGAGTATGACTCAGTTGTTTTATCAAACTCAAACTACTGAAGAGGACCAGAACTTTAAGGATGTCATCTCTAGAGTCTCCACTAGGGCTGAAACTCAGAGCCAGAGCCCTCAACCTAACCTTAATTCTAATCTTAACCATTACCTTAACTTTAACCTTAACCTTAACCAATACCTTAACTCTAAACCTAACCATTTAACCCCATGCCTAAAGCTAACCAGTTAACCATATGTCTAAACCTAACCAGTTAATCCTTTACATTAACCTTAATTCTAATCCAAACCATTTTACCCTTAATATCAATTTTAATCTTAACCAGTTGATCCTTAATAAAACCGTGAATCCTTTTCTAAATTATCTTAGAATTAGATTATAATAAAACTTAGTTGAACACACCCTGGGGATTGATCAACCCTGTCGGGGCCTTCCTCGGGAGAGGGTGTCTAGTGATGATGGCCGAAACACCCAATGATCCTGGGGTCCACTACTGATGATGTGTTCCATAAATTAGGAAATTAAAATAGTATCTATAGTAATAATAGTCCAACCAACTCCGTCAAAATGAAACAACCAATAACTCAAAGTATGGAAGGAAAATCGAAAAATCATTAAACATCAATACAGGAAAACAAAAACAGAAGCACGTACAATGAAGGATTAAATATATCTACAAAAATTAAACACGCTCTTTAAAGGAAGAATATTCCAAAACCAAAAAACGCTCTTATTAAAAACAACACTCATATCAAAAGCCATTTCAAGCAAAGGGGATGGGTGAGAATGGAGCGTATCGATGACGTGCGTGGGCCAGTGCATTGCCTTTGGCTCCCTATTTCAAACTGCCCAGTCGGCGGACGAAGCAGGGGGAGTCATCGTGATATCTCTTCTAAACAGTCTATTAAAGGGGGGGTCACAAAGTGAGGACCGGCCAAAAGGTCTTCATTGTGGCTCTGGACAGATTCACATTGACGCATCTTTAAGGAAAGTCCAGACCAGACCATGTGGTCTGAGTGATCGGATCACCTGAGACATACGTTAATACAAGCTCGGAACCTGAATACAGCAGGAGATATTTTAGAGCATTTACTGCGACTGATTGGGCGTATTGACGGTTCTAACATGTGATGAAAAAAAATTCAGAAACTTTTGAATGACAATGAGATTTGAGTGAGAATGTGTAACATGTAAAGCTCTGCAGTGGAATTTATATGCTATGACCTGTCTCCTTCATGCTGCACCACCACTCACCTGAGCGCTTTTGAGAATTTTCTGTTGTGAACGTAACTAACCGCAGAATCTCCTGCTGCGTTAATATGTGTAATATGTGAAAGGCAAACTCCAATTAAAGTCCGGACCCAAATGGCACACCTGCATAGTCAGACTGGCTAAGAACAACATCTGATCTTTGTCATGAGAAATGATGTACATACTTATGTGCATATAGAGCAGGGAAGTAAGATTTGATTCACAAGGGGTCGCTGGACATGTCATGAGTGAACTAATGAAAGGATGCAGGACTGAACTGGGTCTGACAGACACTGTGAGTACCATTGGAATTAGAGGACTCACGCAGCTTCAAAGAGAAGACAGACAACTGCAGGGCAGAGCATGTGATACAAGAAAGAGTCTCTACCCTTCAACCACCACAACAAGGAGGACACAGCGACTTCTGTGTTTGCTACTGCGCTACTCTCACCAATGCAAACAAGAAAGAAGAAGTGCAAAAGTCCCGATTACAGCCCATCACACATCTTACCCTGCTCCATCTCCCGCCATCTCTCCTCCTGGGAGTGCAGAACCAGAAAATGTGCCAAAAGCTACAGAATAAATAACAAAGCTGGAGAAGGGGGGGTTCTCTTCAAATGAATGCAAATTCTACTAACACCCCCATCACCACCACCACCAACAACTTTGTTCACATATTGATGAGTTCTGCAATCAGCTTCAATGGCACAAGCCATCTTGTGGGAAGAGAGAGGATGATCAAGCCAGGGAACTGAAGAGAGAGAGAGAGAGAGAAAGTCAGAAAAAGAGGGGGAAAGTGAAATGGGGGTCCCAGATTATTTCTTCACTCGAGCCCTACCACTACTTTCATTAGCCCCCCCATTAATTAGCCTTCTTGAGCTCATTTGCAAGTCAATTGCTGTGGCTGTAGGACCAGCTTCTTTGAGCCGCAGCGCCCCTGTGATCTCTGGGTCCTGCAGCCCCTCCACCCCTCACACACTGGATGCAAGCCTTCCTGACAATTAGTACAAAAGAGATTCATGCTCCGTATAGCCAATACATTATTCATATTTTCTCCTCACTTAAATAAATCATAATGTTCTTGAGGGTTTTAGTTAAACAACATGCTGTCTCTCCCTCTCTCCCAACTATAGCCAGCGTTATAAGCTAACGCCCTTTTGAAATCGGTTTTCAGTGACCTTGCCCCATATTGAGATCACTTCCTCAACAGTGAGAGACAAGCAGATACCATTCACCGGTTCAAGATCATCATCATGGGCCTGAGAAATGAGTACAGTTTATTTACTATACTCTCTCATGTCTAAAAGGACAGATGTAACCCTGCACCTTTAAATCACTGGAGCTGCTTTCAGACATGCACTGAACTCCACAATTCTCCGCACCTTCTCCGGAGGCGGTGCATGTTTGAATGCAAATGTCTGAGTGAGAGCCTGGTCACCTAGTACAAAGTATGCAGAGTGTGAAGACAATTCATTGTGTGAATGCAGAAGGGAATCCCTCGCTGGATTCACAGCAAGCGTGTGTGTGTGTGTGTGTGTGTGTGTGTGTGAGGTGTATGTGGGGGGGTGATGACGCTTCTAACACGCAACAATGAAAAAGACTAACAGAAAACAAATATCTCCCAGTGAAAAAGTGAAGTCACACAAGACGAAGATGTCAAGAGAGTTTGTGATGATAGGAGCCAACCCCAGTGTCTGTGTGTTGTCAAGGAATGGCGTGATCTATGCATCACTTCCTGTCGCTGCTTGCTCAAACTCTTGCCTGAATAATGTGCAGAGAACCTCCCGCTGTGTTGTGCATGTGTGGAAAGCAAACTGCGGGTAAAGGCCGGAACCTATTCTCCGGACTTTATCCGCTGGTCATGTCTGAAACAGCTTAAGAATTTCTCAGTTTCATAGTTTCATGTTTGAAACACAATCAGACTTTCTTTTGCCACAGACGACGAAATAGAAAGTCCTCCTGAGTCTGACTGTTCCTTTAGAAAGCAAGCCGAAGCTTTGTCTGGAGGATCGCAGGCCATGGTGCCTCTTATGTCCTCTACATTGATCTGTTAGCAGTGTTGTGCTCGACCAGCACACTCTGGACAGAGCAGAGCAGCTGTCTCAATGATTTAGCAGCCCTTTGTACTATTATTCATCTGACTGGAGGGAGTCAGTGTCCAGCTGAGGGCCTGCATCTTTTATGACCACTTGCAGTCCATTCAGACAAAGGTACTTCCATGGAATACTTTCGGGACCTGCATCACATGTATATTGATGCACATGGCTGCATATTGATCTTGAACATCTTTATTTCATTGTGAAAAGAATAAGGGCTGCTATGCTAAGATATGAATTTCTGCAGTTACTGTTTAAATTGTCTGTCTTGCTCTTTCCCTCATGTTGACGGTGATATCATTAGACAGATGCTGTCATATTTCCTGGTGCTCCTGTCATGTAAGTTAATCCGTCAACGCCTGTTTGACAGCTGTCTCTTTTAGCCGCTGCTCATTTGGAAAGTTGCATGGAGCATTTCAAGGTACATAATCCTCCACTTTCCCCCTCAGAAGTTCTTCAGCCTCACTTTAGCTGTTGTATATTTGAGTGTTTTACTGCAGCATTACGTGGTTCGGGAGATCTGAGGCTTCACGTAGACACAGCTAGCCTGTCACTTGAGACTGGGTAGAAACAGGTAGTGCAATTAGCCAGCAGAGAACATGTTTATCTGTCAGCCCAAAGACAGGATGGGATGGTTTTGAGGAGAAGGGGGGTGGGGGGGTCACACTGCCCCTTTTAACTGTGTACAGGCTATTAGACTATTTCACAGAACTCATTTTCAGATACAAAAATGGTGTTCCCCCACAGCACCCCCCACTTTTGCCCAATTAGGAGAAGAATCCCCCTTCTTCAGCATTTATTACACCTATTCAGTATTCTGGATGCTGCTATCAGTTTGCCATAACTAGGCTGCACAAAGAGCAAACGCTCCATTTGGTGAGATTTGTTGCCCCGCTTGACCACTTCTTTGTCTCGGCCGAGCTGGCTAAGCACTGTAGAATGGGGCACCCCCGCTGTTTTATCAAGTCTGCTGAATCCGTAATGAAATAAGTGAGGGTGACAGTGACAGTGAAAGGGGGGGGAGCAGAGGTAAGAGCAACAGACCGCCTTATTTGAATCATTTAAGCAAGATGCAATTACGGCTGCGCCCAGTGCGGGGGAAACAGCCCATTTTAAAGACAACACAAATCAATGAGCACAGCAATGGTGATGTGTTTGACAGAAGTGCCTGTTAGTGGTATACGGCTGCTCTCGAGGATCATTACACACTGTGTAGACAATACATTATCACCAAAAGAGAGGAATGAAAACAAAGAGCAGTGGGATGCGAGGAGGGGCCACTGGGCCATCTGTATTATTGGATTGGACAGCCATTTGGTGAAAAGAAAATGATTCCTTTCACATCTCAAAAGAACTCTCATATTCTTCAGGCACTTTTAAAAACTGCAAGATTACCTTTCTTCAAAGTGCTCCATGCATAACAACTTTATGCTATGATTACTTCAATTGTGACACCTTAAGGGTTAAGGACAGAGGATGAAATTCTGATTTGTGAATGTGGGCAATACAAATAAAATTTGATTTATTGATTGACCTTAGTGTTACAGACTTAACAACAGCGAGGTGTAGGTACTTTTAGATTTCTTTACTGTCCAAACACACTGGGACAAAATGTGCTATATGCACAGTATTTTCTTTTTTGTTTTATTATGAGCGCATTTAGTTAAAATATCAGTTCTAACCCTGATCAGGAATGAATGCACTTCCAGTTCAGGTCACTGGAAGACTGAAACTGGTCTCACTTGTATTGCATAAGAACCAGATTAATTTCAAATGTGTTTAATATTGATATCGTCTTAAAGCGAATTGGAATATGTTGTATGATTAAGGATTTAAATAAGACCATAATTTTGATTATCAGAAGTCTCCAGAGATATCAGTAGTGCCAGTGCTTTTCTGATTTCAGACCACATCTCCCATGTTACTTCCCACCCCCCACTCCTCTCAGATGTCTTTGAGTGTATTGAAAACATTCCTCTAGTCTAATGGCACAAAGTAAAATGCATGTCACTGCCAGTCTACAGACTTTTTTTTTTATATTTGTGGTAATTATACACATGTTTTAAAGTCAGGGTGGTATTTCTTGATGTTGACGGGTCACTTTCCACCATTGTCCATGTCAAAGTCGGTTTAAAATAACATAGAGTACTACTTAGCCTCTGTCTTCTGTGGTTCTGGTGGTGCTTTCTAAATTCTATTGATAAATAGACTGATAAATAACCCTTAATGATGTCATCAGGATAATTTAATCTTCAATGGAAAGCCTGTGTTTCAAAGCAGGGGTTGTGGTGTTAGAACTATGTGTGTGTTTTTACCAGGTAAGGAGGGTATAAGGAAAGACAGTGCTATGCTTAATTATGTAAAATATTTGAGCCATACAAGGAATTAAAATTCAGGGTATTTCAGCTGATTTTTTTTTGTATCTGCCCCACAGTTGCTGACAGTATGGAAGTGCAATATAAATAGTTGGATTAGCTGTTAAATAATGTTTTCAGTCTATTCTAAATCTCTGTGGTAAAATGTATATATATATATATATATATATATATATATATATTTATTTAAGGGTCAGTTTTATTTGATTGATTTCTGACAAGAAGTCCTCATATGTAATGAGGTGAAAGAAGATGGAGAAAATGAAAAAAGGTCACAGAATATGTCAATTTTATGGGATTGAGTCTTTTCCAGTTAGTTAGGCTGAACATTAGATGAGCTCCAGTAGCATCCAGGCCCAGTGTTGGACATAACTTTGACTGAGCCGAGCACCTCTGGGACGTGTCATGCACCAGCGCTTTCTCTCTCTCTCATTCTCTCTTTGTGTGTCTCTCTCGCTCTCTCTGCCTAAGGATGAGGCCATCTGGTGTATGTTAGTGGAGCCAGCAATGCTGACTGGAGTCGGTGTGGGCCAGGCCAGTCTGCATACTGGAACACAACTCACTTTGTATATTGCCTTGTTTTGGCTGCAGAGCCTCATTGATCTCCCTCCACAGAACATTTTACATTTGGAACATTCCTCATTTACACTTGTACAGACGAGCTGCACAGCGGCCGAGCAGTGGCATCATGAATAAAATTATCATATCAAAATATCAGCGGTGAAATTATCCATTTCTGTGTGTGCGAGTCGGCCTTCTCCTCTTGTATAGGGGGAGGAGGAGGAAATAGACACTGGGGATTGAGAAGCAACTGTGAGAACTTGTCAGAGGAAATTAGAGGGGGTTTCTGGACCATGGGCTCACTGACTGGAAAACAGAAATCAGAGGAGAGACCCCCAGACTTCTAGTCTAGTCGTGTGTAAAAGGAAAAGAATCTCTCCTACATCAGCTTTTTTTTGAGAGGGGGGGCTTTCCCCCCGGCTCCTGTGATCTCCAGTCCTGCTGCCCAGTCAGTAAAGCTTGAAACTGTCAAGTCAACACTGTCCTTACCAGCGTGTGGCATGGCCTCCTTAAGGTCGAGTTCAATATATGTATGGATTGAAGTTAACCCCTCTAACTTCAGTGTTTCCTGGGTGAACCCTCTCTATACCTGACACCCCCGCCCCCATGGCTCTCTTTAGAGGACCATGGCTGGCCAGTGGAGCTCCATGTAGGCCCACCCCTCATCTATCAGTGACACTTCCAGCTGACAGAGCACTTATTCATACTCACTCATGAATATTCAATTTACTCTTATTTCAAGGGTACAAAAGACATATCTATACACATGAGAGAGAAGCAGCATCTCTCTCTGTTCGCTCTCCTCTTGTATCTTGCGTTATCTCTCTCTTCCCCCACCCTCCGCTTCATGTTCGTACCGCGTCATATGAATAAAACCTAAACATCGGCAGTAATGTGCAGGTCTTAATTTCATGTGCATGTTTCATTAGAGGTGTCGAGCATGAGACATTTTTTTCTCTGACACTTTGAGCAAGCCAACACAATCCTGCACCGTTTGCGCAAAGTAAAAATCCCATTTGTCCTTTGTCAGCACAAACACTTTAATTTGAGGCTTTCACTCCTGAGTAAGCAGCAGATCTCCTCAGAAGCCCGGAGAGACACAGGAAACGCATGTGGGTCCTTCAATCTCTCCCTCATCAGCAGAGGCACACCTCATTCCACATGGCCTCTGTGTTTCCAGGCAGTGAGGGCATGCATAAGTCAAAAGGAGAGGGGAAAGTGCAGGTGTGTCAGAGTATAAATAGCCTACAGAAACAGCGGTCACACGATTGTTGTGAAGAATTAAAATGCTCATTACCAGATGCATTTCTAGTCTGAAAAACAGTCACAAACATGGAAACAACATTACATTTACACCGCAGATCTTAAAATTAAAAACAGTTTTAGTCTGCACCACCTTTTGTTTGAGTCATTTTGAGTCAAATCCACATGATCCTCTGAGACATGTTAGGTCCTCAGACTTTGGACCTGGGGTGACATGGCAAACTACCGGCTGTAAAAAGAGCAAACATTAAGACACTGCTACAGTATGGACCCTGAAAACAACGTTGTGACATGGTAAAGGCCAAGATATGCTTCACACAGTGCTTACTGTCACCCCTCTTTCTTACGGTACATTGGGAGGATGTTGTATCAAACCACTTTTGTAAACTTCTATGTCCTACAAGGGGGGTTCAGACTTTAATTTCTACTCTTTTCACTTTAAAAGTACTTTGTGCTTAAGCTTGAAAATTGCTATGTGTATATCCCTGTTTGTGGGATCACTTTCATAGGAACTGAAAAAGAGGTCTTAGAAAGATAAGGGGGGCACTGAGATTCCAACAAGGGGAGGGTATATTATGTTTGTATGACGTTTGTTTTTTCCTTCTTAGGAGACAATATATATCAATCAATCAATCAATCAAATTTTATTTGTATAGCCCATATTCACAAATCACAGTTTGTCTCATAGGGCTTTAACATGGTGTGACATCCTCTGCCCATTAACCCTCAACAAGAGTGAGGAAAAACTACAAAAAAAACTTTTAACAGGGTAAAAAGAACGTAGAAACCTCAGAGAGAGCCACATGTGAGGGATCCCTCTCCCAGGACGGACAGAAGTGCAATAGATGTCAAGTGTGAAGGGAAACATCATCAAGGTTTTAGCAGTATTGATAGGGGTAGACCTTTCTGAAGCATAACTGAAGGTCAGTGAATTGGTGGATTAATGTCAATAAGGGTCAATATATCAGGTTTAAATTCTTTTGTTATTAGAAGAAATTAGATGAAAGGCTATACAGCCTGGTCATTCATTCATATGAAGCATACTGAACAGTCTATGCCAGCTGGCAATGGGTTGATAATACCCGGGAAGGTGATATAAGAATTTATTTATACGTAATATACATATTAATGCATACTAATAAACAAATATGTGTATTATAATGTCTGAAAAGTGTCTCATGGTGGCCTCCAGTATGCATTTCAAGACTCAGTACATGAGGCATTAACAAGGTTGTCAAAGATTTATACCAACACAGCTGAGATGTGATTGTGTATGCTTGCTGTCTTCAGAAATTAGATGTCCTGTCCAAATGTGACCAGATCGCACTCATCTGCACCAAATAACTGTTTTGAAAACCCCTAAAGACAGCAGTTAATAACCACTTCCTGGCAGATACAGCAGGAACACATCTACTGTAGACAGTTTTCTTATCATAGCCAACCCCTCTCTGACATCAGTTGACATGGTGTAAATTAACTTTTGGATACATCAGGTGCTGCATCTTCTAACGTAATTTCACACTAATTGACTTCTATTCTACAAAGATCCCTGTACTTTGCTGTCATGTCTTTGACTGATGTTCAATTCTGGTGTCGTTTTTGGACAGAAATAAATACTGAACTAAAATAAAAATGAATTAATCAACAAAAATACATTTTGAAATCAGAATTTGAAAAGTAACTCCACCCTTTTCATTGATGAGTAAAGTCCACACATAACATGTACATTGGCCTCCTACAAACTTCACGACGTGGTATAGCCTATAAGTGTCTAAGAGGCAAATCCCAGCCAAGAAGCACTCGCTGCACTACTCGCTGCTGTTTTAAGCACATGGCAGTAACTGACAGGGACTTTGGCACCTCTACATTTGTATAAACTGTCATCTTATCTTGACTGTGCTTGACAGTAAGAGCAATGTTCAGAGTAATTAAAAAAAACTATCTAAAAAAGTAAAAGTGATGGGGAAAAAATTTGATCTCGAAAAGAAAGGGCCATTTTAAATCGTTGAGGCAATGTCCACACTAATACATCTAATACCTTCATGAGCTCCGTTTGAAAATGTATCTCCATCCAAACTAACACACCTGAAAATTCATATCATATCACGTACACTGGACATATGCATGCTGGTGTAAACAGGAAGCACATTGTCTACTCTGCAGGTTTTTTAGTTGCAGTAAAATAATCAAAACAAGAAACAGCAGCGGTGAAATATTACATTTCTTTACTTGGACTGATGACGAGGTGTAACTGTTATTGATACCAACACTTGTATTCATTATCAATGTTGCACTCACTGGTCATTGGAGCTGATGTTTCTTGTTTTCTTCACGAAAAGGGTCACATGATCAGAACTTGGTGAACCAGAAAGGATAAATTGAAAACACCCAATCAGGAAGCAAGTGTGGGTTTCTGTGTCACTGTTTTCAAAAGTCTCCATCTAATGCAGCAAAAGGGATCTATTTGAAACTAAAACATATTAGTGTGGATGTAGCCTGTGTATCAGTAGACGCATTAGCTACCCTTAAACTGGCAACCTCAGTTTTCCAACTGATTACAGTTCTACCTACCACAGCTTGGTAAAGCATATTTTAATATAAACTTTCCTTAAAAGTGGTCACTGTAATGAAAAGTGAACTTGGCTTTGCTAAAGCATGTCATGATGAGCAGAGGATTTGACTCTGACACATGTTTGTGACGATCAGTGCTTGTAGCTCTCTAGGTGTGATGAAGGCTTAATTAGCTGTTTGTGGATTCGGCTGCTCTGGATTGCATTATGGATTGCAGCGACAGCACTGGGGCAATGAGCGGGCTAAGTGCAAACCTCTGTTCTCGTAATTGCACATCTGTTTCCTGTTGCTTGCTCCTGTAATTACCTCCTCCTCATCATCTCTACAGAGACCGGCTGCAGGTGACTGCAAGTAAAGCGGGACCAGGAAACCTGTCTGCTCTCTGGTCAGTGGAGACATGCAGGGACAACTGAGAATGATGTTTTGACAGCTTCTGTGGGGCATGCACACAAATATGCACACACAAAGTATGCAGTATGTACATATCTAGTACACTGGTATGTCTTACACCAGAGCACCACCCAGTGGTGGAAGAGGAACCTACAATATAAGTGGGAGTGGCACAGACAAAATAAATGACTATTTGTGCATTGTTGTGATCTCTAAATTTTTTGGATTTAGCATCCATTTCTTTCTGATTATGTCTCTTAATTATTCCTAGACCAAATGTACTAAATTGAACAAATGTAATTAGGTGTGTTTGTGTGTGTGCATGTTTCACTCAGGCACATTGATAAGCATTGTGGGGACAGTCTAGTATCAACACAAAAAGTTTTTAATTGCTGGATATCCAGACATCTGCCAGAACTGCTAAGTTGTCAAAAGATAAACAGCTCATATCACACCAGGAAATTTTGGGGGCACAAGGATTGTTTTGCTGGATACTGCTTGAAGTGCTCTTCATAAGTGGATTTTTATAAGATCAAATAGAATAAACTGCAGAGACATGTGACATATCCATAAATACTCAAATTAATCTTGTGTTCCTCTCCACTCAGAAATGAATACATTCCTTATTCTTTGTTACTTTGCTTGTGCTGAGTCTATCATTACAAGGCTGTCTTAACATTCACCTGCTGAAAGGTTTAACAAGTGGATGTATGATCGGGATTTTATGACAGTAACTGGTGTGATATGCAAACATGCAAACACTGGAACAAAATATGATCTAGGGAAAGAAGTTTCACAATACAGACGTAATCTACTAATACATAATCAGTATGATCTGTTTTTTTGTGCTCTTTGCCCAAAAACTATTCCTGTAGGTTATCCAAGGATGTACAAGAAAAGTTCATTGTGGTCCGCAGACCGACTGACACGCTGCTCTGCCCCACACTACTGCCAGACAGCAAACACTATTTGTCTGTTTATTCAAATTGTATCAATATTGAACGTATCGTGTGTCCAAAAGTGAGAATGTGTGTAAAGCCAATAAGATGAATGGTTTTCAAGAACTGCAATCCACATACATACAGACAGAAGTAAGGAATATGTAGATAGAGAAAATTAAAGTGAAGAGGAAAAATAAATGGAAACATTTTAGAGGAAATTATACAGCAATGTTGACAGTTTTTAACCTAAAGAGGCAATGGATGAAGGTACTATACATTAGTGCATTTGCCTATGTTAATAAATGTGTATGGAATTAGGTTTATTTTTCAACAACAGAAGATTATCTGCTAAATTAAACTAAAATAGTTTAGACAGGTTTAGAAAAATTTGAATAAGTTATAAAAGGAATAAGAGCAAAGGCCCTCTGTGAGTTTCTCTATGCAGTGGTCCACCACTTAAGCCCTAAACAACTGATGGTTTGATGTTGAGCTGGAGGAAAGGGTTAGCTGCAGGTGTTATGACCATGTAACTGAAGAGCTTCTGGATTTTTTTGGAATCTTTTTGATTAAGGATATTTAGTTGGATCTGTTTTCCTGTTTTATTTGACGTTTGTGTGTCTCCAGCTTAATTTCCTTTGCCTGTTGCTTGCATACAATAAAGTACATTTCTGTTATTTTCACCAGAATTTGTCTCCTGTGTTTGTGTCCTCCTGCTCTCCATATTGTAACAGGTGAAGATATAATGGTTTTGTATTTATATAGCATCTTTTCTAGTCTTGATGACCACTCAAAGCACTTTACAGTACAGTTTTACATTCACCCACTCACACACACATTCATACAGTGCATCTATTAGCAGCACTTTGTTGTTCTATGGGGGGCAATTCAGGGTTCAGCATCTTCAGTGTTCAGTGCCCAAGGACACTTCGGCATGCAGATGGGGAAGACTGGGGATCGAACTGCCGACCTTCAGGTTGGAGGACGACCACTCTACCCCTCAGCCACAGCCGCCCTTATCTTAGATGTGCAAGTGAACTGTGTCCTCTAGCTGCACTGACGTAGATGATCTGTTTGTATCTGCTGGACTGCTCAGACGTCACAATGCATTAGCTTTCTTGAGCAGAACAATTCAATTTAACTTTATTTGTATAGAGAGAGAACACAGTCCTCACAAGGCGTAGTTGGTTTTGGTTAGCTTACCACTAGGCTCGGCTGAAGTGATCCTAGTTGGAGCAGGTTAGATAAACTATGTATATTTTAGAAATGTTACAATCAGTGAGCTCTTATATCCTTGGGATCTTAAGAGTTAAGCATCAAAATTTGGCCTCGAACTAGGTAAAAATGGAGAAAAGTCATGTATATTGGCAAAATCAGTGGAACCCATTCCATGCATGAACTGAGGTTGTTTCCTGAGCAAATGGAGGAATTAACTACTATTAGTTTAGATCTCTGAAAAATATGGATGTTGTTGGTGTCTTGAAACAGGGAACAAATAGTGAACTGAGGTATATGTGTTCTAATGGAAAAGCTGTGCAGCATTGTGCCACATGGTGTCACTGCACCAAAGTGTAATGTTACCACACTGAAAGTCATCTGAGGCCTTTGCCCATGTTAAACTCTATTCAAAAACACTCATCTACAGTTTACCAGTAAATCAGCCCAGCTTTGTAGAATTTACTACCCAATAAGGTTCATTTTTATATATGTACATAATGTAAAACATACTCTCATATTACAAATGTTGTTAACTACAAACTAGTTATCTAACTACCCATCCATTTATCCATTTTCTATACTGCTTACTATTTCTGAGGGTCTTGGGGACTGGAGTCAATCCCAGCCGACATTGAGCGAGAGGCAGAGTACAGTACACCCTGGAAAGGTCACCAGTGTATCGCAGGGCTGACATACAGAAAAACAACCATTCCCTTACCACAGCTGCCAAACAAATGCAGTAAGAAGTAGTCGTAGAAGTAGATTGTTTAAAGACATAATATATTCAAGTCAAGAAAAAGTACCTGAGATTGTACATTACTTCTTTAAATATACCATTTTCCACCACCGCACAAAGGGCATTCTTAAGGTTTATTTCATGAAAACATGTTAAATAAAACGGTTGAGAGTTAAGGTAAAACACAGTCCCTGGAGAATATAAAAAACATCTATTCACAAAAGAAAAACAAACTAATCGAGATGAGGAAATGTGCCATCAAATCCAATATGGATAATGATGTGAAAAGTGAGTGCAAAATCCCTATCACATTCATTCACTGTAGTCTCACAGGGCCAATAACTTCATGGTTTACATCCTCCCATATTCCCTTTACAGCTGCCTTTGTCATGTTCAGGTTTCCCTTCATATAGGATTTCCTTTGCTTGCCATTTCCTCTGAGGAAAGACTATAAAGAGACTTACACTGACTCATATATATGTATATACAGCCATACAACAGGTCATCTATAAGTAGAGAGGTCACAAAAACAGAGGGATATGAGTAAATCTCAGTCATTTCTCACAGCTTATAGGTTATGTCAACAAACTTCTTTTGCCCCAAATTTTACCCATAAATACTTTAAAACACAGTGAAATCTATATATCTTTTTATGAACAGATTCCCACTACAGTATATAACAACTGGTTATCTTAGCCTCAGTGTATTCAGTCGAACTTAGATCTAGAACTAGCTGTTAAAGCAAAAACTAAAGATTCTATAATGACGAATGGTGTATTCACACCAAATGCGATGACACATTGAGTAGGCAATGCAAAGACACTAATAGACACAAATGTTGCGTCACTCTCGCCGGACAATGTGAAACCTGCTAATGACATGACGTGATAGATTGAAATATTGTCATAATGCATGAGCATTGGCGATGTGTGTGCCATTTGAGAAGCTCTGTCTTGACCCTCACCCAGTTTACATTTTGTTTAAATATTCAACCAGAAAATATCCCAGCTCATAACCAAACATTTTTAGCAAGCTGCAAATCTCACCCCTCAGATCTAAGGATCATGAGTTACAGTTACACTGGCTACCTGCTCCTGCGAGCTTCACTTCTGCTTTCCTTAGCCTCATAGCTCATCTATGCCTTGTGAAGACGGTGCTTCTCTTAAAATACAGAGATTGCTGACCTGAATGAAGATATCGCATAGTACTGGTGCTCGTAAAAGTACATTATCCGTACCGGATGCTCGTTTCATCCGAGTATTTGGCTCAACCCTACTTTGGACTATGTTTTGATGTTTTTGATGGCAAGGCATTGGTAGCAGTTCTATTGGTTTCTACTGTTGCTGCAAGGCATTTGAGTACCTGGTTGTGTCTCAACGTATACCTACCTTGGGAGAGACTTATTTTACAATCAGTGAGGATATGCCTGAAGGTAGCTGGAGTTGAGCATAGTGGGCAGGACGGATTTTCGTTCAGCCACTGTTGTAAGTTTTTGGGTGAGGGAAGGACGTCATATCTTGCTCTAAGCAGGAAGCTAATCCTGCTTGCTTCCATTCCCCACAGGTCTTTCCTGCTGATCTTTCTTTTCTCTATGCTCCCCATTTCATCCACTGCCCTTGTCTGGCTTGGCGACAGCCTTCGCACATCTTGCTGCCTCTTCCTGACACAGGATTTTCAGGACTACCAATTTTCACCCCTCTGAAGGAGTTGCTTTGTTCCCCAGGGGTCTACTCTGACCTAGCCCCAAACCTCCTCTTCCCTGTTGAACATGGCCAACAATGTCAGCATGCTTGAGTGCTGCTTTTGCTTGTTGAGTTGCATCTTTTGGTGTCTATTTCCGTCCTGTTGTCAATGATGGTCCAAAAGCCTGTATAGATTTGTCTCGGGACTCTGACAGGGTCATCTCCAGTCTTGTTTTGGTACATTTAAATTCATCTACAAGACTTGAGATAGGCAGCTCAAGAATGCCATGTCCATACAGGTTGATGTTGCTCAGACATCTTGGGACTCCCAACCACTTTCTCTCATAGGAGTTCATCGTTCTCTCTATGTTCTCAACTTTTGTGATTGGAAAGTCAACTACTGTAAGTGGCCACATCAGTCGGGGTAAAAGTCCAAACTGTAAGCACCAGAGCTTTAGCTTGCCAGGAATCATGGACTGGTCGATGTTCTTAAGACCTCTGCTGTCATCCTCCTTCAGTTGCTTGACCTGCATCATATCATCATCAAAGGCTTTTTATTGTTTATTCTCAGACACTGTTGGAATGGGTTCTCCATTAATGTAGAACCTATGGTCTGATCTCTTACCTTTGCTAATAATGACCTCCATCACCATGGTGAACGCTAGTGGGGAGATTTGCTGCCATATGGTGCTAAATTCTGGTGTTGTGCAGTAGAATTGCAGATCTTCGAAGTAGGCTTTAATCAATTTGTGATGGGCTCTGGAACCTTGAAGAAGTCGAAAGTATCCCAGATGACCCGAATCCAGTAGCAAGATCAAGGTAGATGATGTGTAGATATCTCTTCTCACTCTTGGCTGATTCGATTTGGTGCCAGATCATGCTAGTGTGTTCTAAACATCCAGAGAACCCTGGAGTTCCAGCTTTTTGGATCATTGTATCCAAAAACTTGTTTTTCTCCAGATAGGTTGTCAGCCTTTAGGCTATAATGCTAAAGAAGATCTTGCCTTCTATATTTAGGAGACTGATAGGTCGAAATTGGCTGATGTCTCAGGATTCCTCCTCTTTTGGTATAAATACTCCTCGAGCTCTGTGCAAAGCTTTGGGTATTGTTTGCTTAACCCATGCCACTCTCAATTAATTTCCACAAGAAGCATAGAACATCAGAAGCATTTTTGTATACCCTGTACAAGACACCGTTCGGGCCTGGTGCTGATGATGCTCTTGCCAGCCATCAATTTGGTGTTCTGAGTAAGGACTTAAGGGCTTTGTAGGTGAGGAATATTCGAAATTTGATTCGAAGCTATTACAGGAGAAATATGAATACATTTTAAAATGTTAATGCTGAAATTGAAGGCGGAGTACACCTAAGTACATTTCAGACCTTTTGACACCATATGTGCCTGGGCGTAACCTGAGGACCTCAGCAAAGGCCCTACTCACCATTCCACAGTCTTGGCTGAGGACCAAAAGTGACCGAGTGTTTTCTCCCAGGGCTCTCACTCTTTGGAATAATCTTCCAGAGGGTTTCAGTCTAGTAAACTCTTCCTCTTTTAAATCTCTCTTAAAGGTCAAGTGTGTCAGCTAAATGTGAAAGGGATCTATTCGCAGAAATTGAATATAAAATAATCCTAGTGATGTTTTCACAAGTGTTTAATCATCTAAATTGTACAATTCTTTTTTTTTTTTATCCTAGAATGGGCCCTTTATATTGAAATAATTTATATTTACATTGGGAGTGGGAGTACAGTACCTCTCTACAGAGGTCGGTATGTTTTTTACAGTAGTCCAAACTGGACAAACTAAACACCTTTTGAGTTTTTGTGACAACTGTAGGCTACCACAGGTTCTCTTTCATGTTTGGAAGGGGAGGGTGAGGTGAGGGGTGTTCAGCTGCAACATGCCACTTCACCCCTAGATGTCCCTGATTTCTGCACACTGAAACTTTAAAGTGAGATTCCAAACAGCACAGAAATCTCCATGTCCAAATTGCACTGCTGATGACCCCTAAGAATGCACATGGCAAGTGTAAAGTTGATTAGATGGTTTGTGAACAGTGAACAGTTGTGACATATGTGTTCCAAATACAGACAGACAAACGTTTATGGAATTAGTAGGTAGAGACCATCTTTTTGCATGCTTGAAATGCAATACAATACAAGCAATTACACCATATATCAGTCTGTGATAAGAACTGGTGTCTCATGTACAACAAACTATTGTACTTTCTAACAGAAAGAGGCCTGCACATCCCCTTATATGAAAAGAAGAGAGTTGCATTTGCCCCTGTTTATTGAGGTATAAAGGTTACAAAGATTACCAATTTACATTTTTAAATACTGAAATTGTTAAATATGCTGTAAGATATGATGCGCCATCTTCACTGAATTCAATGGTTTTCTGTGGTGTCACTGAACTGGTTTAGAGACCACATTTTAGAGACGGATAAGAGTAATCTTATGGGGGTATTTATTTTGCTGTTAAGTAGCACACTGATACTTTTATTGATATGTAACTATGGTAGGATAGTATTATTTTCCATTATCTTAATCCACAACGGGAGGAATGGTTACAGAAAGTCCAAACTGTTTCAGTGATCACAAGGGACTACTGTTTCACAACAGACTTGAAAAAAAGTTAACCTGTTAAGATGTGTTGAAATAGACAATTAGAGAATGTGGTTTTATGAGCAGCCAGCCTACAGTTTAGAGGTATTTACTGACCATCTGTAAAGTGAGCGGAGCTACACGCAGCACTCCACAACCTATTAATTGCAGTTATTAAAAAGCAGTGGAATTGGGCTTATATTAACTATGTATTACTAAGGAATGCATTGCAACCAAAACTGATCACGTTCAACCTGGTCACTAATCAGAAGTGCTATGTGATGATTTATAGTATAGAGATTCCCTTCATAATGATGCTACTGTTACTGATATGTTTGTACTGGTTAAATCTGACATTTTCTTGTCTTCACAGTCAGGGTTTCTCTCAGAGTTGCATTGTCAAGGGTGTAACAATACCTCAGCTCAAATCTACTGAAAGTCAGAGGAATAAACAAATGCTGATATTTGCAAATCATTCTGTCAGTGTGAACAGTGTTGTTCTGTACTGTATGAACTCTTTCTCCAGAGGGAGAGGCTGACTCAGATTTGTACTGCTTCACTCAAGCTGAAGCCCAGTTTTGTCCAAAGAGGACACAGCTAAGACTGGCCCATCCCTCCCCGCTGACTTTCTCTTTGTCTCATGCCAACACCCTATATCGTTTATATGGCTGCTTTTAAAAGCAGTCTCCGTGGTGACGGTGTGACCCCTGCTGTTGTCAGCCAAGTCCTCAGCAGCCTGATTGATAGCCAAGAGGTGGCCATAAAGACGATCTGCTGTTGCCAGATTAGGCCAGACAAACATGCCCCATGATTGCTGACCAGCCAGGAATGTTTGTTTACAAGGGAGCATTCCGCCATTTTCTGTCTAAAGATTTACACATATGTAAGCGATATACAATGTATATTTCATATGTATGTTGCAATTTGCTTTTGTACTGAAAATGTCGACTTACTGTACACAGTGGTGCAACCTTGGATTCATCCCTGTGAATTAACCAACTGCTTTTAAAAGTATTCAAACTTCAAGAAGGATATGCAGAATTCATCCCCCAAAGCATTTAATTTCTGCTTCATTCATAAATCATGTCACTGCCCTGTGAGATCAAGATGCGATACGTGTTCCATGAAGCAGGTTTACATGAGGAGTCAGCGTCATTTCAGGTCTATTCTGCAACGGAGCAGCTGGGTGTGATTAAAATAAGAGTGGGGATTGTCACTGTGTTTCTGTCCCGTCCTCTAATGCTCTGCTGGGCTTGTTCTTCTGGGAAAAGCCTTCATCCTCACTCCACATGTAGGTCACTGGCCTTTTGTGTGCAATGATGCGAGCCCACCAAGTGTTTGACGTTTCCATACCGCTCTTACAATTCCTAGGTTGTCATGGAAATACACTGGGTGGCAGTGGCAGCAATGTTACAGTGGAGGGAAGAGCGAGCAAAGGGAGGAGGTCAATTAGCCCGGCCTCTTTTGTGAGCTTCTGCTGGTTGTGCCCAGTCTGTTGATTAAGAAAGCTCTGACCAAAGGCTTCTGTTGACTTCAGGCAGAAAGCAAGACAGATCACTCAAAAAACTGGGAAAAACCAGACCTCTGTTTCTCACACAGGAGCCTCCTGCAATTATTCAATGTGGTCAAAACACATGTGTTAGATTTATATGGCCTCACTGACCGAGCTGAACCATTTTCCAAAAACCTGAATGTCCTCTCCTCAATGCTTAGTCTGAAGTGAAGTGTGCAGAGTGTCTTGTTGACTTGGAGCCAGTAAAACAGCTCTGAACAACTGTTTGCGCACAGAGCTCAGGGCCAATAAAGCAAAGAAACATTCTGTATGCATGCTCACACACACAACTATCTTACTTTCACTCCAGCCTCCATATTTGTTGATATTATGTGATGAGAGAGTAAACATTTCCGCATTTAAGCATGTAAGTGAACACGTGGGTGTCGGAAGACCCAGGATACATTGGGTACATTAATTAATGTATAGTTTTCACGACAGAAATCTTACTCATGTTGACTGTAGTAGGTCAGGGCTGTTTCACTTTGGTGAGGTGATCGTGTTGCTCTAGGATGCATAGGGAAATGCCTTAGCATCTCTTGCCCTGAATTTCTGTTGACTGCCACTGTTTTAATAACCCATTTCACTGGAATGAAGGTGAGTCACTCCAGCACCTGCCTGTTTTCACCAACTGTCCAGTTTACGAGGAGCTTGCTATGCGACAACTTGTTTTGGGTTTCAGGAAAAATTTTAAAACATGGTTTATTTAGCTCTTGTCAGACATGGCATATCAATCTCATTCTTAAAATGTAATGGCTTTCTGTTATTTGGACATAGTCTAAATAACAGACTTGACGTTACCAAACCCAATAAAAATGCAGGAGCTAAGTCATTATTATAATAATAATAATAAATTGTATTTGTTTAGCACCTTTCATACAAGAAATGCAGCTCAAAGTGATTAATATACAATACAGATACAAATAAAACATGTTAATACAAATTAAAACATGTTTATAAAATAAAAACATGTTAAAATGTAATTCATATAAGAAAACAGATTGCAAGTAACATAAGGACAGGTTAAAATGACTTAAACTAAAAATGCATAAAAACAGAAAAGAAAGAAAGTGATACAAAAAAACAAGAGCGCAGGATTGCGGGCAAGGGCAAGATCTATTTAAAGGCTGAGGTAAAGAGAAATGTTTTAAGTTTTCTTTTAAAGATGTTCACTGAACTAGCTAGTGGCAGTCTGTTCCACAACTTTGGAGCGTAATTAAAAAAATCTGCATCTTCGATTTTCTTTCGGCTGTTGTTGGGAACCTCGAATGAACTTGCTTCTAGAGGGGACATAGTTAACTAGAGAGTCAGCTATGTAACTTGGTCCTCGCCAATTCAGAGCCTTGTATGTGAGGAGGAGAACTTTCAAGTCAATCCTGTGTGTTACAGGTAACCAGTGGACTAATGTGTTCCTCCCTCTTGGTTCTGGTTAAAAGCTGAGCAGCAGAGTTCTGAATGACCTGGAGTCTCTCTATTGTTTTCTTTTGGAGGCCTGTAAAAAGTGCATTACAGTCATCCAGTCTCCTAGAAATGAAGGCATGGTAACCAGCAACCAACAATCAAAACACTGCCTTCATGGTGTCCATGTTGTTAAATGGTAAGCATGCTAACTTAAAAATAATTATCCCCCATCTAGAACAAAAAATGCCTCTGGTGCATGCATGAGCACG
Source organism: Verasper variegatus (assembly GCA_026259375.1). Classification (NCBI taxonomy): domain Eukaryota; kingdom Metazoa; phylum Chordata; class Actinopteri; order Pleuronectiformes; family Pleuronectidae; genus Verasper; species Verasper variegatus. Next base: position 25,464,134 of record CM048041.1, read on the forward strand.
TACAGAACACTTAAGGGTCTCAATTTGGGGACTTGTGGTCACTCTAGTTATGCAGAAACATGTTTTTGTCCACCTGATGAATCTACATCCAATAATCCATCTATATTGCTCAATGTTGGTCTCTTCATGAAATAACATTTTTGCTACTTTATTCTTCATTATACTCAGCAGCAAATCTGTAACTATATCCAACTATATGACTGTTTCGTGCCCTTTCGTAATGCTCCTACATCAGAATTATGCATGTAGTAGGCTACATAATGCTTAATATAATAAAGTTGATTCAGTGACAACCTGCACTGATTAAAGAGTCTGAAATGGTTGAAGTGTTCATATTTATATAGCTGGCAGTTAATAATATATGATCACATATACCGTTTTCAGGCATAGACTTTGGGAGTATTCGCACTATGGTGTCAGAACTTTCTCTAGAGATTACCTTTCACATATGATGTACACAGCAGGAGATTCTCCTGTCAACAATGCAGGAATCTCTTAAGCTTTCAGGTGAGGGATGGTGCAGCATGCAGAAGGCAGAACACAATGTATCTATTCCACTTTGAAAATCATGTGATTCTGTACACAGTACATTGACCCTGCGTAAGCCTGTATCACCAAAAGCTCTTAAATCTCCTTGTCTTTCCAAGTTGACATGTTGGGTGGTGTCTGCTATGAGTATAATTGTATTCTGGGATATCTGTATTCATTTCATTCTTTCTCAGTTTTGCATTCGTTCCTGTTGTTTTCTCACATGGTCTGATTCAGAGATTCTACTTTCTACTGAGGGGCTGGCTGGAACAACACTAATTATAAGGAGCGTAGGCAGGAGAAGGTAAAAGCTTTTGTCACTGTCTGACTTTAGATTAGAGGCATAAATCCATTTCCTGGAGAACTATGTATTACTGTCAACAGGATTTGTATAAAACTTAAAAATACCATTACAAACAACAAAGCCATTCATTATAGTCAACACTACAGTACATCGTACATTGTGACTTCAATGAAATCATTCGTGTTTGCTCTGTATAACTCAGCCACAATCAGTGAAAACAAGTGTGTGAGGGCCTTCAATCTGTGCAAATGCTTTTATTCAATTCAGTCTTTTGCCATCTTTACAGATTTGAACTTTAAAAGATTGTTGTTTATCTATTCAAACTATACATACTATGAGGATATAATACTGATGAAACGTAGGTTTAAAAGTTGCGGCTGGTTGTTTAAACTTCTTTGTTACATAGAACAGACTGTGTGATTGTACTTATCACAAGTAGCATTAACTGCACATGCAAATCAGATCCACCTCTCTGGAACTGGTCATTATGGAACACTGTGATTTCCAACAATAGCAGTTGTATAATTGCGACTATACAGAGTTTACTCACATTTATATCCATACCTGAGGCAATCAATATAAATAAAGGAGTATTCCAAGAATCCCCAAGCTCAACTGTCAAGCAACTGCCAACCTTTGATTTGCAGCACTGAACTGAAAACTAGAAAATTCCTTTCAATTGCTGTATGAAAAACTTAACTGTAGAATAGATTTGAATTGTCCGATGATTCCTCATCACTATCCATAAAGCACAAGCTGTGTAGGTAAGCCACAACTACTGTGGCTGATGTTGACTTCAGTTGTTTCCATGAAACAGACCTGCCTTTCAGCATACTGACTCAGAAAGCACCAACAGTCTCATGAGTAGTACATATACTCGTAGTACCAACCACAAACCCATAGAGATTGTGTCTGTCCACCGTCCCATTAAATTATTTAAATCAAACAATAACAGAGGGAGAATTCCACACAAAAATCTAATACAAATTAACACAACCTCTGCAACAACTCAGGAAACAAAGACTTTTAAATGTGGTCTTTTAAACATAAGATCATTATCATCAAAGGCTATTTTAGTTAATGAACTAGTCTCAGATCACAACATTGATTTATTGTCCCTCACTGAGACGTGGCTGCATCCTGATGAATATGTCAGTCTAAATGAATCTACTCCCCCCAGTCATGTAAATTCACACGTTCCCAGAGACTTTGGTCGAGGAGGTGGAGTTGCTGCTATTTTTAACTCCAGTCTATCAATTAATCCTAAACCTAAACTAAGCTACAACTCATTTGAATGTCTTGTTCTTAGTCTTCCACCCCAATCTAAGAAACACCAACAGCCAATCATATTTGCTGTAGTTTACCGTGCTCCTGGGGCTTATACAGAATTTTTAATGGAATTCCCTGAGTTTTTATCAAACCTAGTCCTAAAGACCGATAAAATTATTATTGTTGGTGACTTTAATACTCATGTTGACAATAATAAAGATAGCCTTAGCGTAGCATTTATTTCGATATTAGACTCAATTGGTTTCAGTCAGTGTGTACACCAACCTACTCATTGTTGTAACCACACACATGACCTTATATTATCATACGGTGTCAAAATTGAACATCTTACAGTACTTCCACGCAATCCAATTCTATCAGACCATAATTTAATAACCTTTGATTTTTCACAATCAGAATATATGCCACTAATAATAAACTCATTTTCGAGATGTTTACCTGATAGTGCTGTAGCTAAATTTAAGGAAATAATTCCGATTACATTTAAACCCGTATTATCCGTCAATATAAACAACAAATTCAGTAAAAACCTTAGCTCCACTAAGATTGACCATCTTGTCGATAGCTCTGTAGACTCATTACGATTAACACTAGACTCAATAGCGCCTCTAAAAAAGAAACATATTAAACATAATAAATTAGCTCCGTGGTATAATTCCAAGACACATGAGTTAAAACAATTATCAAGAAAATTAGAAAAGAAGTGGCGCTCCAGCAACCGTGTTGAACATCTCCTAGACTGGAAGAGTAGTGTTAAAGCATATAAGAAGGCCCTTCACAAAGCAAGAGCTGCCTACTATTCGAAACTAATGGAAGAGAATAAAAACAACCCCAGGTTTCTTTTCAGCACTGTAGCCAGGCTGACAGAGAGTCACACCTCCACCGAACCCAGTATTCCTCGATCCCTAAATAGCAATATCTTTATGACCTTTAATAATAAAATTCTAACTATTAGAAATCAAATCAAACATCTCCTGCCCTCAATTGGCACTGAAATCTCAGAAACGGCTAAGAATCCTACCAATTATTTAGACAGCTTCTCTCTGATCACCCTTGATCAGCTGACCAAACTAATCTCATGTTCTAAACCAACAACTTGTATCTTAGATCCCATTCCTACAAAATTACTTAAAGAAATTCTGCCCCTAATTGATAGCACGTTACTGAACACAATAAATCTGTCATTATCATCAGGATATGTACCACAGTCTTTTAAAATAGCTGTAATCAAACCCCTTCTCAAAAAACCCACCCTAGACCCAGAGGTTTTAGCCAATTACAGACCAATATCTAACCTCCCCTTCCTGTCTAAAATCCTAGAAAAAGTTGTAGCCAATCAGCTGTGTGAGTTTCTCCAGGAAAATAATATATATGAAGACTTTCAGTCAGGGTTCAGAGCCAATCATAGCACAGAGACAGCCTTGGCAAAAGTCACTAATGACCTTCTAATAGCTTCAGATCAGGGATTTGTGTCTGTCCTTGTTCTGTTAGATCTTAGTGCAGCATTCGACACAATTGACCATAACATTTTACTACAGAGACTAGAACAGTTAATTAGCATTAAAGGAGCCGCCCTAAACTGGTTTAAATCCTATTTCTCTGATCGCTCCCAATTCGTGCAAATTAATGATGAGTCATCTGTGCGCACCAAAGTTAACCATGGTGTTCCACAGGGCTCTGTGCTTGGCCCAATTTTATTCTCATTATATATGCTTCCACTCGGAAACATTATCAGGACACACTCGGTAAATTTCCACTGCTATGCGGATGACACCCAGTTATACTTGTCAATAAAACCTGAACAAAGTAATCAAATAACTAAACTCCAAGCATGTCTCAAGGACATAAAAACCTGGATGACCCGCAATTTTCTCTTATTAAACTCAGATAAAACAGAGGTTCTAATACTTGGCCCTAAACACCTTAGAGATACATTATCTAATGATGTAGCTGCGCTAGACGACATTGCCCTTGCTTCCAATGAAACAGTCAGGAACTTGGGAGTGACCTTCGATCCTGATTTATCCTTTAATTCACACTTAAAACAAATTTCTAGGACCGCCTTTTTCCACTTGCGTAATATCTCCAAAATCAGACATGTCCTTTCTCAAAAGGATGCTGAAAAAGTAGTCCACGCCTGTCTTACATCCAGACTGGATTATTGTAATTCCTTATTATCAGGCTCCAGCAGTAAGTCGTTAAAGACCCTGCAGCTTGTCCAAAATGCCGCAGCACGTGTCCTGACAAGAACAAAGAAAAGAGACCACATGTCTCCAGTATTAGCTTCGCTACACTGGCTTCCGGTTAAATCTAAAATAGAATTTAAAATTCTCCTCCTCACCTTCAAGGCCCTTAATAATATGGCACCATTATACCTTAAAGAGCTGATGGTACCTTATCAACCCACTAGAGCACTGCGCTCCCAGAATTCAGGCTTACTTGTCGTCCCTAAAGTCTCTAAAAGTAGAGTAGGAGCCAGAGCTTTCAGCTATCAAGCTCCTCTCCTGTGGAATCATCTCCCACTTTCAATTCGGGAGGCAGACACCACCTGTATATTTAAGAGTAGGCTTAAAACCTTCCTTTTTGATAAAGCTTATAGTTAGAGCTGGTACAGGCTTGTCTTGGACCTGCTCTTAGTTATGCTGCTATAGGTCTAGAAGGTTCGGGGGACACATGACACACAGAGCTTCTCTTTCCAGCTTCTCATTCCTCTTCTCAATCGTTATCATATCAAAGTAATTCATATCTCATCAATACATGTTACTTGACTTCTTCCCCGGAGTCCCTTTGCCTTATCGTCTGCAGATCCAGGGCCGCGGCTGTGGCCACATCATGGATTAGGATCTGTGGATCGCGTATCAGAGATCGTAATGGTGGATCCAGTATGGCGGATTCTGTATCGTGCTGGCTGATTGTGATAATAAAGGCGGATCCTTTAGCATCTGATAATGGTGGTGGACCACGACCGAGGTGGCATCTGATGATGGATCCTAATGGCGACAGTGAACAATGACTGTGGACTATAGTGGCATCCGATCTTGATGGTGGATCATGATCTTGCTGGCTGCTGACCATAGACTATGATTGCAGAAAGACTGCTTGACACATAGTATTTCTCAGATACTTGACCATTAATGACATTAATCCACCAATTCACTGACCTTCAGTTATGCTTCAAAAACGTCTACCCTTATCAATACTGCTAAAACCTTGATGATGTTCTCCTTCACACTTGACATCTATTGCACTTCTGTCCGTCCTGGGAGAGGGATCCCTCACATGTGGCTCTCTCTGAGGTTTCTACGTTTTTTACCCTGTTAAAGGGTTTTTTACACCCTGTTAAAGCCCTATGAGACAAATTGTGATTTGTGAATATGGGCTATACAAATAAAATGTGATTGATTGATTGATTGAAACTGTTGCAAACTAAATTCCTGACTAATATGGAAATTACTGCAGTGTTAGCTCTGACATGTATTTTTTAAATCACATGTCAGAAGATATCCCATTCAGCAACTTAATCATCTTTTCTGCTTTGTGAGTCATTCATCATACCCACCAACATTTATCACATGTTGCAAACGAGAGGGCCTTTATTTTTAAACTTTTCCGCACTTGAAACTCCGGGGCTTCTTACCAGCTACAGAATTGCCCTGGCTTTTCCACCTGCAGGGACCCTTCTTTGACCTTGGCATATTTAAAGGAAGTCAAGAAAAACAATTTCTAATATGTTGACAAGTGACTTATCCCATGAGTTACTAACACAGTTAGATAGTAGGTAATGTATCTTTCTTGATGGTTGACATTAAGCAGACAAGGTGCCAAAGATGTCTGTGACAAAATCCAATCAACAATAGACCTTCAAAATAACTAATTATATTTGACAATGGCTTTGACACTGTTGTCTCTCTTAAAAGAACCTTTGAATTATGCTCATGTGCTCCTGATTCAAACTGAGATGTATTTCTAAACTTTTACAATTACTGAAGTGTAACTCTTACCATCTTTAACAATAACTTTATTTGTCAAGTCATATAGCACCAGGAATTTGTGTATGGCATTAAAGCTCTATGGAGCATATCAGAACACTGTAAATCTACCCATGGAGCCACTAGATATTGTCCAGTGTAAAGGCCAGCTATCAATGTGGCAGTTAAGTTTTCTATATTAACCTTTATGGGCCTGATCTACTAAGATTCCAAATAAAGAGTGCTAAATTGCATGTGCATTAAAATATATAACGATAACAGGTGAGGCAGTAGTATTTAAATGAGTGTTACTGGTTTCTGCCATGGAGCATTACAGAGAGCAGAGTGACTGCAAGTGCAAAGCAAAATTTAATGCCATGGAATTGGAGGTGTTAGTGGAAGAGGCAAACAAGCATGCTGTTGAGCTACAGCAAAGAAATATTAGTAAAACTCACAGATATGGGAGAGTATCTGCGAGAAAATTATTGCTGTGGGTAAAACAAAAAGAACAACCGATGAAATTAAGAGAAGATGGCAGGACATAAGAAGAAGAACAAAAGAACAAATAGCTGATAATAAAACCTTGGCAAATAAAACAGGTGGGGGGGCCGGAGGAAGCGATGCCTCTGACTAATATTACGCAGCAATAGTTCACTTTCTGTGGCACGAGCGTTCAGGCGTGACACTTTTATTTCACCATACCAGACTGGTACATAGTGCTGATGGCATGGCAACAACACTCATTGAATCACATTGTCTGAGCAATTTGTCTTTAAAGTAAAAGTGCAACATTCATTTTGTAAAAATAACTGGAAATCATTCAAACATATATACAAGGCACACATGTAAACAGTAATAAAGCAGATTCAGTTTCATTTTATGAAAAAATTTACTTGAATATCTTCATTGCAAATAAACCAGGTAGGATGAACACCATGTTTTCTAACTCCACTCTGCACAAGAAAGACTTTTATTAAAAAGCTCTGCACACAACATCCAGCTCACAAAAATCTAAGAAGTGACAGTATGTTGTGTTTGAGGATGACTCACTAATGTCAGGTAATAATTCTGAAGTAGCTCCAGAGCATTTACACAGGCCAAGCAAACAGTCCATTCCAAACAGGAAGGTTTAGAACAGTCCCTGTAGTAGTTTATTTATTGTGCAAATCCACTTTTGCAGGAAAAAGGTTGCTGTGATTGTTAATTATGGGTGTGTTTTGGGCATATCATGGAATAAACCAATCTGAATGTCATCTCCCTTCCCCTTTTGAAGCCGGGAGAGCTTGCACTTTGGTGAATTAACATTGTCATGGCCGATTTTCCAGAGAGAGAGAGAGAAAAGTGTTTTTTAGTAGTTTTTCGATTGATTGATTGATCAAATTTCTTCAGAGAAAACAGATCATCTTTATGTGTGTGTGTGTTTGTATGTGAGATAAGGAGCGTTTACGTGCATTGTACACCCGCCAATTCAGGTGTGTGTGTGTGTGTGATAAGGAGCATCTATGTGCGTTGTACACCCACCAATGCAGGTGTATATTACTATTATAATCACATTTACATTTACATTTACATTTACATTTTTCATTTAGCTGACGCTTTTATCCAAAGCGACTTACAATAAGTGCATTCAACCATGAGGGTACAAACCCAGAACAACAAGAATCAAGAAAGTACAATTTCTTCAAGAAAGCAAAACTACAAAGTGCTATAAGTAAGTGCCATTTAAGTGCTACTAAATTGTTAGTTTAAAAATGTTATTCAAGGTATAGTCGGAAGAGTGTGTTTTTAGTTTGCGGCAGAAGATGTGTAAACTATCTGATGTCCGGATGTCCATGGGGAGCTCATTCCACCATTTAGGAGCCAGGACAGCAAACAGTCGTGATTTTGATGAGTGTTTAGCTCGCAGTGAGGGAGCAACAAGCCGATTGGCCGAAGCAGAGCAGAGTGAACGGGCTGGGGTGTAACGTTAATCATGTGTCTTTACAACAATAATGAATTACTGCAGCATATTTTCAGAGCTTTTGTCAGTCAGTCACACAGCTGCTTGTCAAGAAAGCAATACACCATATAGCACCTGACCAACAAACCAAAGACCAACAGTGCATTTGTTTTGTTTTTAAACCACCACAACCAACTCTGACATGACAGAATCTCTCACCTTCTACCATCTGTTCAGCTTTTATTTTCTTTATGTACCTGTCAGCCTTATAAATGGAAGCATAAACAACTTAAATGCGTTGCAAACCCAATGACGTACTGTGTGTAAAAACTCAATCACACCGTTTTTCTGACTCTTGAAAAAGAGTTTAAATAGAAACATCAAATAATCTAATATATTAGATTGTTTTTCAAAACAGTACCTTCCTTTTATAAGGAAAACTTTGGTTGTGTTGCTGTTTTGTAATCCAGATGTTTCTGCCTCAGTACATAACTTAAAACAATTATTTAATAGAAAGAGTTCTAGTGTGGATATTTCAGAGACTCTTTGTAGTAAATAAAACTGATGTGAAATCATTTCAGCACATCAAACAACATTTCATTCAGCTCAATTCTGCCCTTTATTTTGCTTTACCTGACTACCTTAAGAGCATGAATCCCTGATTTTTAATATGCAAAAGCCAAAGAAGTTAGAATTTAGTAAAACGACATGCTTGTGCTTTCACAGCCCAGTCGAAGCCCTGGAATGAGAGAGTTGTTGAGTTCAGATGAATAGGTGAGAAGAGTGGAGGGCACGAGGGTGAGCAATATCCATGAGTCTCAGCCTGGAGGAGCCTTTGTAACTGCAGGCTCTCGTCCAGTTGTTCACACTGTGAGTGGAAGCCTCAGTCTATGCTGGATATCTACGTGGAATACTAATGACCGACTTTGTCTTAATCAGGCTTTGTCTGGAGCCCTGAATTCTCAGGATGTTACTGAGAATGTCACAGTTTTACTCCAGCAGACTTACCATCCAGTCTCCTGGTTTGTAAAGCCACTCTACATACAATGATGATGTTAAAGGATTATTCTGGCTGTAAAGTTTATTGCTGAGTTATACACAGCAACATCACAGAAAGGAAGTCAGAATTGGTAAGAAAGCAAGCAGCTAGAAGCTCATTTATCTAGTTTATCTCAACTGTACAATCCATAATATTCAAACAGGGGAACTGTGGAAGGACTGCTATAATCTGCAATTATTTTACAAGCACAACGTATGCATTCCATTTCATCCAAAGCCATTAGGCTGCTCCTCCATAGCTGTCACAGATGAAATGAAAAGTACATCCAACGCAAATGCTAGTAACACTTATTTAACAGCCTTAAATACAGAATAACACTGAGCTCTTTTACCCAAAAACTGTTATTTTACTTTTGCAGTTTGTGTGTCAAACTGTCAAGCACCTTTATCAAATCCATGGCTCTGAGCAGATCACTAGAACAATGAGGACATTCATTTTGCTACATAAAAATTGTACTTACAGTTAACCGATTCATTTGTTTTCTCCATTCAACAGAACAAAAACAACAAACCAATGTCAGATGCACGCCTGTCTACAAACCAATCAATGTCAAGTGCAGGGAAGTCTTTTGTCCCCTTCCTAAATTGCAATGCAAAACCAAAACTAACAGGATCAAATGTTAAAAATTTAACAAAGACATGAACTTTGATTTGGACTTCCAGTAGTGAAAATAAGTTTTGTATCGCCAACTTTACACAAGAAGCATAACATGATACATTTAAGGTCAAAAGGCATACAGAAGCTTTTCAACCATGCTGCACATTGCCAGTAAATGAAAGCCACCCAAACAGACTGGCAGACTGTATTGACTCTATAGATCACTGGTTACATTTGTAGTACTAACATTTTATTGACTATGAAGTACAGCAAGAAAACAGAAGTTCTAATTAACTTTAGAGAGTCCAGAGACATAAATAAGTGCTATGTGGTAAAAACGTCCACCACCCTGCTTATCTAGATGAGCCCTGTGCCAAATGCTTGACACTGCTTGCGTAAGTGGGGTTCTTTTAAAAAATGACCCAATTTGCATGAGAAAAGCAAATGGCTTCAGGGTGCTAAGGAGGGAGGGGTCTGAAGGGTCTGAAAGGAGGCAGACTGGAACTGTTGGACAGATGCACTGGGATCGCTGGCTGTCTCCCACTCAGCAGACCAGAAAGTCTGCTGGATATGCTGGAAGCTGTGGTTGACGTCCCGGATGAGGAGTCTGGATCTGTGTCTGATTATGCCACACATATGGAGTTTCTTCCTAGATTACAAGGAGACTTTCTGCTGCTTTGGGAGAAAAATCTACAACTGATTAAATGCAACAATGAATCAGGACATACTCTGAAAATCTGTTGAAGAGTGAAATACTAAAAATGTCTTGCTTTGTTAAGATATGCTCAAAGCTACATTTAGGATATTATTGGCTTAAATACCCATAATTGAAAGGATTTTGCATTTACTTTTTTCCAAAGAGAAGATTATCTGGATCCAGAAGTATTGTTTTTTTGTAAGCTGATTTATTTCAGCTGGAGACTACACTGGTGTAGAGATGACTGGAGCCCTGCATACTGGACTCATTCTCTTCTCCTTCATGGTAACAACCTGTTCATTCTATGCTTAATGACTGCCTTTTCTGAACAACCAACATTCCATATCTATTTTCAAATGGCACAAATTCCAACTTGCTGGTCACTTAGTACTGCACGTGCCCAATAACCTATTGTTCCTAGTACTTATGTATATTGTTTTCTACTTATATATATATATATTGTTGTTTTTATGTCCGATGCACCAACCCCACCAAGTCAATTTCCTGTATGTGAAAATATACTTGGCCAATAAAAGAATTCTGATTCTGAATCTGATTCTGATTCTGCACAGCATTGGTTAAAATGAAAAAAATAAAGCAACTTGACTTTTTCTTCTTTAGGTTGTATGTGAGAGTGAGCCAACACATGCTGGACCAGACAGAGTGGGGGGTTCACATGGTGAGAAACTGTGACTGTTGTGTCAGCCAGTAGTCAGTTCATTCTACTGATTGATGCATCACTGGATTTTTATTCATATTTTTCTTTAATTTTGTATGTCTTGCTTTGTTGTGACTGTTATCTGTGTCTTATTCCCCAGGACAGTCCGAACTGGTCCATCTGACGTCTCACTCAGCCTTCCAGCTGTTCAATGTCTCACTTGCCTTTTCCAGAGCAGAGAGTTTTTGCAGAGGCCAGTTCAGCTCCCTCGCCAACCTGGACCAGACAGAGGACCGGGACGGGGCCTTAGAGCTGGTACAACAGACTGGACTTACTTTACCTATTTGGGTCAGGGACCCCAGCAAAGTAGCATCCAAGCCTGTGGCCCTAGCCAAGCAGTGTGAGTAGATCAGTGCATGGACCTTACACAGAAAGTAAAGTAATCGAAAAGTAAAATGTACACATTGAATCACTAACTCCTTCTGTTGCTCTAATTTTAGATGTGCAGTTCTCAGCTCTAAACTTCACAAAGGAATCCCGTGAGGGCTTTGCTCGTGTCAACATGTCCTTCCCTGCCCTGTCATCTGTCAGTGTGTGTGTTCGTGTTCAGTGGGACCCAGAGTGGAATGAGGTGTCCACCATCTTCTCCTATGCTGCACCTGTCTTTACCAATGAGTTCCAGCTACGAGGCCAAGCAGACATGCAGGAACGCATCCTCCTGGCGCTCATCATCCACGGGAAGCACCTGCCTTATAAGGCATCCTTCCCCAATGACGGTGCGTGGCATCACATCTGTGTTACATGGCGCCGCAGCATTGGCCAATGGGCTATCTATGTGGACGGTATCAGGAAGGACATGGGATCAGGAACAGACACTTCTAGGGATATCCATGGAGACGGGATACTCATTCTGGGTCAGGACCAAGACTCCTTTGGAGGGAATTTTACAGAGCCTTTTTTTGGAGCTATCACTGACCTGAATGTTTGGAATATGTATCTGGAAACAAGACATGCCAGTGCCCTCAATGCGTGTTCACTCATGACCCAGGAAGTGCTTTTCAGCTGGAATCTAGACTACCTTACCAGACACCCAGTGGTCAAAGAGGTGCAGGCCCTTCTGTTTTGCCCAGGTAAGATCACAATGCTTCTGTGTATACCGAGCCACAGTTCAGCAACAGCCTTCCTCAAGTCAGCATTTCAATTTCAAGTTCAAGACTCCATCAATTGAATCTAATAAACACAGTCCTTCTTTGCCTTCTTTTTGAGGACAAACTTTGTGTTTCTGTAATGTTAGAGACAGACCATTCTGAAGAGGTGAATCCTCTCAGTTTGTCTCAGATGGGAAGGAAGTCCAGGGTTACTCTGGTAGTCTTTAGTTCTCTGAAGGTCACAGTTTTTGAGCACCATTGCTTCAGTTTATAATAATGTCTTAGTCACAGTAATGATTGAGATTTGGGAACTTAGTAACAATGTCTCAATCAGGTGAAAAGGAACACAGGCATTTTTCTGAGTTTCTAGATTAGCCAAATTAATTTGGAAGAGCAAATAATGATCTATTCATCAAACTGTCTGTTGAGCATTCATCACAATTTACAGGCTCACACCCAAGTTCAACTTTGACTAAATGTATTTGCCTTAGTATTGTGTGCACAGTTTCATTATAAATTAAACGAATAACTTACAGTTTGACCTCCAAATAAAGTGACTGAGATGACTTGGACAAACTGTTGGTCTGTTACCGGTCTGATCATCTGACAGCCCATGTTTCTTGTTTTATTGGACTTCACTTCACTGAAAAAGATCTTAACATCCTTTGAAATAACAGCAATACATCTGAAGAGAAACAATAGAACAATCATCTACACTGATTATAATGTCATCAGTATGGGATTAAAAGCTTTAACCACCACTAAACACTAAACCTTGGCATTTGAAAGAGATAGCAATCTAACCCTAATCTTAAATTTGTGGGGGTGATATAACTAAATTGCTTTAATAAACTCATGCCAATAATGATTCTCATATACTGTGGCTTTGAATAATGCTCATCTAAAATATCATGAACTCTAACTTAAAGGTGTGTTAATTTTGAGTTTGTGTGAGTTTTTGCCGAATTCTAAATGGATGGGAAAACAATAACTAAGAAACTTTGTAGCAAATGTTTTTTTATAAATTAAAGAAGATGAACAGTTTGACTGTGCCCTCCTCACTCATCACACTTTCAAAATTAAATCCTATTTCCTCATAGGCTACTCTGACCATTTATTCAATATGTTTATTTCACAATTTGTATGGTCTTTACTAGCTTTCATTGTGTTTCATTATTATTCTTACAGTACCTGTATATATTTTAAGCGTTGATATTTATTCATAATATTCTCTGTGGGGCAGCCTCCACTCATTTCTTGTTTTGCAGTCTTATCCTTACTATGTGTTCCAACTTGCGTCCTGACATCTGAAGTCAGATCAGATCTTACCCATTGGTTTCTCGAGTGAACAGAATGCAGGACAGTGGGAGTGAAACAGAGAAGCAGGAGGGCTGGACGGAGGGGATTTCCCATAGCTCTGGCAGTGTAGGGGCTGCATGGGGGAGAACAGAAAGCACTGAGCTTCATGTTGAGTTTCATTTATTTCCCTTTTTTTACAATAACATGTTGAGTTTAAATAATTTTTAAATGCAGATTCTTTTCATTATTGCAATACTAATTCAAAATAAATTCATGATTCCTCCATTTGCTGTCGACTGTCAAGGACCTCTTGATGTTTCTGAAAGCCATCAGTCTTTTGAATCCAATTGACCTCCTCCATTAGTTTTAATTTGATACCAGTAAAGACCTGTAAATGTGCTCAAGCTCACTCTTGTCTTGTTGTGTGTCACTTTGTGTATGAATGTGTGATCTTATGAATGTGTGAGAAGCCGTAGACCAGCAGATGGAGCTGCAGGGCTGCAGGATGCTGCAGCGATGGTCAGATCAGCCCCCACTGTTTGGCTTGACAGACTGCTCGGAACGACTGCCATTCATCTGCAGGAGCAGCAGAGGTGAGCTCTCACAGTGTCCAAAGGAACAGGAGCTGTCTGTTTTTTTTTAAGGGTTTGTCCTCTAATTGTTAATGTTAATTAGAAAATATGCCCTATAATTGATATTGATTACAGTAATACACCATGGTGTAGCCTGCATGAAGTGATATCCAAATATAATATATGCAAAATTAAATGAGTTTTATCTCTCCCTGACCTAAAAAACCTCATACAAGCCTTTGTCTTTTCCCGTCTGGACTATTGAATGAACTTTATACATGCCTTAGTCAAACCTCAGTAACTGGTTTGCAGCTTGTCCAAATTGCTGCTACTCATATTTTAACTAAAACAAACTCATATCACGCTATCCTTGCATCCCTTCACTGGTTGTCAATTAAACTCAGGATTGATTTTGAAGTTCTTTTAATAACTTTCAAAGCTCAACATGGGCTGGCCTCTACTTAGATTTCGCAGCTCTTGACTCCCTACAATCCTAGTCGCAATCTGAGATCGGCCAGCCTGTCCTAGTTAGCTGTACCTAGGTCAAGGCTGGCTACTCAAGGTGACCGTGCTTTCTCCCTCAGGGCTCCAAGGCTGTGGAAGTCCATGCCTGACGAGACTAGGCTCAACTCGCTACCTATCCTAAAATCACTGCTCAAACCATATTTTTTATAGGAAAGCATTTCTAACATGTTATTTGTAATTCTGGTATACTGTGTTGTTTTAAAGGGCCCATATTATGTTCTGGGCTTTTACTATCCGTAATTACTTGAAGGGGGTCAGTAGGGACCCTCAAAGTATGAAAACAGTGACTCCGCAGACTTTTTCACTCATTCCATTCTAAGAAATATGTTATCGAAACGTCTTGTTTCGTACTTCCTCCCCCATATGAGTCATACGGGATCACACTCGTCTCTCAGCCCCACCCAGCCAGTACCAGTCCAGCCTCCAAACCCACCACCCCCGCTCCCAACCGCCACCCCTCCACACCGAACATGACACCAAGCAGACATGTTGCTGAGCTAGCAGCTTGCTTCTGATGTGCAGTGTCGGTGTGCTCATTACGGAGAAAAGTCTACATTACTCCGTATTGAAACTCCATTGTGAAACTCCAGACTGTCCTGCTAAAACTTGAACAAACATGAGGAAGGTATAACTCACCGTTCAGAAACATCCTGTTGTAACCGACTGTAAATATGTGACTGGTCTTCTATAGCTGCAAACATAACTTGACTTTCAGCTGTGTTTACCAGAGAGAGTGAATGTGCCAGAATGAGACCGGTGATAGGCCTGGTCGCGTGTCACTCAAAGTGCAGTCAGCCAATCAGAGGAGGGGCTGAAGAGGCAGGTGAAAACAGCCTGTTCTGTCTGCAGCTCCAGAGAGAGGCAGAAGAGAGGACATGGAAATACACATTGCAGCAGTTTTTTCAACTTTAAACCACTGATATATCATCTTAGGGGGACCAATACCTCAAATTAAATCCCAGAAAGCTGTAAAATATTTACTCCGTCTGATGATGCCAAGGTACAACTGAAGATTATTATTTTCATTATAACAACCAGTCCGACAGAGCCTAAATGTGATGGTTACACAACTGTTCCTTAAATTCTTGAATTGAGTGAGATGAAATGAGTTCATGAGATGGTACATTCATGTTGTAAATGTTAAATAAAGGGGGGGGGGTGCTGGTTATTAGAGAGATAAGAGTATTAAGTACAACTGTATTATGTGTTTGCCTGCAATAACTTAATTATTATATTTTAACTTTTGGTGAGGGAAAGGTCCGGGGTCAGTTTCTGTTGGTAGTTCAGTTTTTAACTGAAGGAAGCTTCAATGGTCTGTGGGTTGATGATGAGCTCTCAGAGCAGGGATGCATTCTGCTGTCATCCACTGATGTCCTGTTGTTTTTGGCACAGAGCGTTACCTGAAAATGAAGCAGATGAGTGAGTCTCAGCCTTCTGCCTTTATGAACCATCTGATGAAGATTTCCAACAAAACCCAGGTAGACAACCCAGCACTATGGCTTACACTCAAATATTTACATAATGTCAGCTTAATATACGCTTATTATTATAATAATAGTGAAAACAATAAATTAATAAATACACATTTTATTGAACCTCTGTCTCTGTTTCCAGCCAGTGCTGGAGCAGCAACCATCAGGGCTGAGCAGCCTGGCCCTAGCATCCGACCTCCTGGAAATCTCTGTCCAGGCCTTGGAGGACAATCAGCAGGAGGGACTGCAGCCAACAGACATGGTGTCCCTCATTCAGCTACTCTCTCTGGCTGCTGACATCCCCTCACAGCCGTCCACTGCTGCCACCAGCCACAGCCAGGACAGCATCCAGGAGCTCAGTCAGCACTTCATCAGCGTGGCAGACAGCATCATTAATGAAGAAAACGCCCTCAAGTGGCAGGCCATCAGAGAGGTAGCACTTATACCATAGGGGAGGCATTATCTCACTGTTTCTATACCACCAGTATAGCTCCTCTCTGTGTGGTAGTTTTAGAGGCCGGATACATGAGGTGTTTGCAGATCTATGCAATGGGTTAGGCTAACCCTACCCTAACCCCAATTCTTATGATATACAGTATGTCTAGTATTCAGCATATCTTAGATGAAGAAAGGAAATCATTTTGGCCATTTCTCAAGGACACTTAAGGAATGTCATAATAATGCGTTTTTCACGTATTATGTATTTTTCAGCTTCTATGCAGTCATTGCAAAAAAGGCTTTTCTATTTCATGTTTAGTTTGAGGAGGAGTATTAGAGCCTTTAGAAAACCCAATTTAATGATGAGTCTCAACATTCTGTTGTTTTTTCATAAGTTGATGATCCACCTGAAAATATGGCCAACCACCCAAGACAATGCATGCCTGTCTGAGTTCTTATATAACATTCAGGAGGTCACTTGTACCATGACTGGTTTTTATTTTTTATTTTTTTAGCAAATTCCAGTGTAATACACAGAGTCTTGGTTGCGACTGTGTTGGTGTGAGAAAAGAATTCATGAAATTTGGATTGATGTATCCAAGGATAGACAGACTGGCATTTCAGCTTGTGAGCACTAGAGGGCAGTATGCCTCTGTAGATACAATATTATGGGAGCTCATCATCAGCATCAGAATGATTAAGTTAGCACAAGATTTATTGACAAACACTGTTACAGCCTCTGTTTGTCTTGATTAAGACATAGTGCAATCATCCAATTGTCAAATTCAGAATTTCTGACCAAAATAATTACTCAGAAAGGATATAAATATTTAGAAAGGAAATAGTTCTCTAATCCACTTCATAGTTTGGACATTGTGCTCTCCCAAAACTCTATTACCTTTTTATTAACCTTTCTTTGTCACTTCTGCCTCTGCACTATTGATGTGTGCAAAGTATGGATCCGTATAGAGTCTGCCTTGTGAGTGCTGGGAGTCTCGCAGAAATCTCCACCCCAACCCCCCACACCCCCACCCCCAGGCCTCTCGACACTCCCAAGGCCACCTCAGCCCAGACTCAATGAATGAGCAGCACTCTGAAAAACTGTAGCTGTACTTATCCACAAACCTCCCTCGCTGTGCTCCCAGCTCTGTCTCCAAGGCTCAGCTCTTAAATGGGCACACTGAATTCAGAATGCAGGGTTTCAAAACAGACAATGGCAAAATCTATGATTGCACCATGCATTATAGGCCTATCTCCCACTTCAGCCAAACTGTGTGTAGACTCTGGTAAACAGTTTACAGCACTAAAAGCGTGTGCTTATTGTGTGGCATATGAATGGTCATTTTGAAATGTACCTCTTTAGCTTTGACGACCGTGCGGAGTGGGGCAGTGTGGGGCAGTGTTGATGCTGCTGAGACATCTGTGCTCTGTGAATTTTAGGTGGTGAATGGCCCCATGGATGTGGTCAAGAGTATTGACCGGATGGTGACCAGCCTGAGCCCTTACTTGATGGCAGAGACTGATCACCTGACCATTCACCGCCCCAATATCAGTAAGTGACTCTCTCTCTCTCTCTCTCTCTCTCTCTCTCTCTCTCTCTCTCTCTCTCTCTCTCTCTCTCTCTCTCTCTCTCACAAACACACACATATTTGCCCAGTACACACCTGGCAATAACATGCAGTTTTTCTGATCCGATCACAAGTGGACAGCTCTAAGTGCATGCATTCACACCTGACATTAAAATGTGGATCTACATGCATCTCGTGATCTGATCTCAGATCGGATCTCACTTCCCTGCCCTATATGCAAATACGTCCATCTTTTCCACTTGCAAAGATGCAATGCATGGCAGGAAGCAGCAAGGAAAGAAATCAAATGACACAGACAATTCCTTTAAGGCAGAGCAAATCGCTTCTGTTGTTGCAACAGTTTAAACGATGCCTCTGGCACCTGTATGTGTACTTATTTCCACTGACACAGGGGAAGGAAGGTGGTCCTTTAAGTGGTCAGGACGACATTTGCATCTGCTAAAATAATGTAGACACATGAAACCCAGACCAACTCGGAACATGGTCTGGCATGATCCGATTGCTATCCTATCTGAGTGCATTCACACCTGTACTTAGAGCTGTCCACTTGTGATCAGATCACAAAAAAACACATGTTAATACCAGTTGTGTACAGGCTCACACACAATATTTACTGATTATTAAATGCAGGTTTTACACAATTATTGAATATGGACAGCCTTTGTGTGAAGTTTCCACTGCTGAGTTTTTGTTGTCACTCAGTTAGTGCACAGGGAATGTCGAACTGTCTTTGCGAGTGATGATCACTGTGAAGACAGGTTCAGGTCATTTGCATTCGGTTCACTGGTTCCAACCAGGGTCATGAGGGGGGGGGGACTATTTGAACAGTTTGAACATTTGATACTATCCTATAACCAAGATAAAGGTTTATAATGGAAGCAGTGGAATATTTGATACACTAGACGAATTCAGTGATGTTGTCAGAAACAAGGTAACTAAAATTGTGTTTGTCTGATAATTTTATCCTCCTTTTAACCATCCTTTTCATTTATTCAAAAACAAGCACTTACTGTCAATGTGTATTTGTTTTCATTTTAATGTTCGATGTCTTCTTTGCACCCATGAGTTGGCGTAAAATACTAACAACAATTTGCTCTCTCTTGTGGTTAAAAAAACTAAATGTATATAACCAGTTAGCCTGGTGGCCTCCTCAAGGAGGAGTCAGTGGTACTAGTTACTCAAAGCTGGATACTTAGAGCTACCGGCTACTTTACTTTGGTACTAAAGGTGAGCACAGTAAACCTCAACCATCATTCTACACATGGAGCTGCTGTGGCACAACCCCTTTCACACAAATAAATATATCGGCTAAATAAATTCCTCTTGAGCCCGTGTTGATGTTATATTGGACAGAATAATAGTGAAAAGCATTGTTTTGTCTTACCAGAATTACAAAAAAGTGTTTCATTAAATCCAACATACCACACATTCACCACTTGCATTATGACGATATGTGTGCATGTGAGCTTCTAAATCCTTAATTCAAGTTTTCTTAAAAGATGCCCAATTATCCTTACCTCTGTAGTTTACATAATTAGCATGAAAAATCTCAAGTAGACTTTTAAGTTGAAATAAATCACTGACTTCTGGCACATAAATGTACTAAAGTTGCCATGTTAACTTCTGTCCAGTTCAGGTAGATCAATTTTGATTATTATTAAACAATTATGGTTGTTGTTTATGGTATGGTTATCAACCATGTTTGGTGAGAGGCACAACAAAGGAGCCAAACAGGATAGAAAACTATAACTCACATTGTCATATGAACATATATATGACAGAGCTGAAACCATAGTCTACAATACAAATCATCTTTGAAAAGTATTCAATCAGAATCAAAATGGATTTAATGATAACAGCTACTTATCAAAAGACACTTCTTAATGATGTAACTGAACTGTCTCCGGATTTTGTATGCAGAGAAATCGAACAGTGATTCAATTGTCCTGCCTTTTGTAGAAGTGGAGGTGCAGCAGCAGTCACTGCAGGAAGGATTCAGAGGATCAATCTTCTGTGGGCCTGAGACAGAGAAGCACACCAACCTAGACTGTATTTCAGTCCCACTTCAGAAGATACAGGATCTCCATAACAACGGTAGGGAGATGCTGGAAGACCCTATCCTCTTCCTCCATTTGCACTTACAACAGTCACTTATTCAGACTAGCTATCACAGCGCTGAGTGATAGCAGAGAGAAGACCCATTTTATTAATCGAAGTCTTGCCAATAAATACAGTGGACAGTATGCTAACAACAGAGTTGTAAATGTGTAGCATGCATTCACCTACTTACCCTCCCAAGGTCTCACAGTGAAGTGCAGATGGAGGCACATTGTTGGGTTTTGCAACTATTTATCCGAAACAATAAGTGATCCTAAATTAACAACATTTCTCTTAGTACTGTTTTGTTTGGCTGTCAGGTGCAAGCTGAAGGAAAGCTTCATCTTTCTGTTTTGTGCTAATTGTTTAGGCTTCAATAAGCTCACGTTGGTCAATACGTGGTATGGCTCTCTGCGGCCTCTTTTCAGTCCTGAGGAGAACATCACTATGGTTCCTACGGTCACAGATGGCAGCCAGAGGTAACATACAAACACAAACAAATCCTGAAATCATTTCTTTTTAAAAATATAATTTTCATGGTACCATCATCACAACTGTCACAGTATGGGATGTTTTCTTTATTCCTGATAGTAAGCAACTTAGTTTCAGTGTGGGGTCAAATGCTACTCAACTAAATGTTTTAAACGTTATGGTTTAGAGTTTTAGAGTTATGGTTAGTTTGGGGGTTAGGTTATTTTATTTTGTATGAATTTAGAATTAGGCAGGTGGTGAATAGTGAATCTTAGACTCAAAAAAGTTAATGTGGGATTTAAAACTGCCTTTTTGCAAACGTTCAAGTCACTTGAGCTAAAATATCCATGTCCAAAATGGTGTGAACATACTATTTACCAAGTGATTGAAAGAAAATGTAAATTTTGTAAATAGCATATGTTTTGCTGTAAGTTATTGTTTATGTTCACCTATAGGGACTGCAAATGTTAATAGGTAGTTTAGCTAGAGGCTAAATTTGTTACAATTCCTCTTGAGATTGTTAAGGATGTGTTTTCACGAAAACAGTTTACAGTGGTTAGTACTGTTGTCTCACAGAAAGAAGGAGGTTTGCATGTTCTCCCTGTGTCTGTGTGGGTTTTCTCTGAGTACTCTGGCTTCCTCCCATGGGGTTGCGTTGATTGGGCACCTTAAATGACTGTAGGTGTAAATTCAAATGAATTAATTGTTTTTCTTTGTAATATACACCAAACATACATGGTACAATGAGCAGTGAAAGGCTTTATACAACTCTCTTGACTTTTAAAGAATAAGAATTTACTATTCACAGAGAAAAATATAGTGTGAGGAAGGAAGAAAAATACATATACATGTAAATTATATATATCTATGGTAAGGATGGGTGCATAAACAGTAGGCTGCATGGAATCAAGTGCAGAAGTACTACACTTGATGCTAGCCAAAAGCAAAGAGGCGATGCATACATTTATGTTTGTCTCTGTATTTTGGCCCTGATGCACAGGCAACCTGTATATATATATATATATATATATATATATATATATATATATATTACTTTTGAGTGACACAAAATAACTTTTCTTTCATGCAGACAATCAAACTTTATTAATCTATCATTCTGGTTTGCAGCTTGCTCCTTGTTCTCATTATTAAGATGTATAAATCTGTGTACATAACCAGGTATTTGGGCACCGTCTTGGGCTCCTCTGTCATATCCACCACAGCGCTGGGAGATGGCCAGCCGGTGAGCATGGCAGTTCACTTCCAGCTCCGGCACAGAGTACAGGTCAGCAAAATCTCTCACATCAACTGATCATTATCATTTGGCTGTGGGGGTTGAGCAGTCATCTTCTAAACAGAA
Organism: Verasper variegatus; assembly: GCA_026259375.1. Lineage (NCBI taxonomy): Eukaryota > Metazoa > Chordata > Actinopteri > Pleuronectiformes > Pleuronectidae > Verasper > Verasper variegatus. The sequence continues at coordinate 25,486,146 of CM048041.1, forward strand.
GGTTGGTGGTTCAATCCCAGTCTTCCCTATCTGCATACCAAATTGTCCTTGGGCAGAAATACTGAACCCCAAATTGCCCCTCATATCAAAAAAGTGCTACCCATAGATGCATTGCATGAATGTGTCAAACTAAACTATACTGTAAAGTACTGTAAGACTAGAAATCCACTATATAAATACAGACTCTTTCTTTACATTATTTTTATTATGTGTTCTATATTTCCTACAGAATCCCACTGGTACTGTGTATGATCCAGTGTGTGCATTCTGGGATTTTGATCTCACGTAAGTACCAATCAACTGTAATACCACAGTTATCTTAGCTGTTTCATTAAAAATGTAATAAATGCAGCAAAACTTTTAGATAGGAAAATATTTTCATTCTTGGCATTCCTGTGTGTATGTAGATATTTATATGAGCTGTTTGTGCCTGACTAGTCCAGAGGCTGGTGGGTGGTGGAATACCAAAGGCTGTGAGGTAGTGTCCAAAGAATATGGATACACTGTGTGCCATTGCAACCATACCACAAATTTTGCATTGCTGCTGCAGGTTTATGAAGCCCAGGTAACGTGACTCTCCTGAATTATCATTGTGTATTTAGTGTAGGCTTTCATCTACAGTATGTGCTGCTATGTATGATTCACACTTTGTGTGTGTCTGTGTCAGAGGAGCCCAGAGAACGAAAACGCTCTGCAGGTGTTGACGTTCATCGGCTGTGGAGTGTCTCTGTGTGGCCTCCTCTTCACCTTCATCCTCTTCATCGCTGTGGGGTGAGTCACAAACGTTAGAGTGCACTCTGTAAAGCACTGAGGGTGAAAAGCATTTCATAAAACTCTGCCAGATTCACATCAATAAATGGAATAAGACAGAACATTGTGCTCGCTGGATATGTGAACAGCACCACAGTAAAGCATTTTTGAAAAAAATATTCTGAAAACCCCTATTTTAAGCTGTGTCTGTTTGCATGCATTTATATGTGCATGTGTGGTCTTGGTACCACTCATTCTGTGGGGACTTGAATCTGTTTACACAGTGACATTATTTGGACAAAACTAAAGAAAAACTGTTAAAGGTGGGGATGTTTCAACTTTAGAGTAATGTTAGGGTTAGGGTTAGGGTTCGGGTTAGGTTAAGTTAAGGTTAACGGGGCAAGCAGTGTTCATGTTTATGGTTCAAGTAAGTCTCCAAGAAATGAATGTCCATTGAAAGTCAATGTAATGTGTGTGTGTGTGTGTTTTCAAATCTTTTTAGCGTCCCTAAATCAGACCGTACCACTGTGCATAAGAACCTAATAGTTTCTCTGGGCATCGCTGAGCTGCTGTTGATGTGCAGTGACTGGGCGTCTGCCAATGAGGTGGGAAACTGTTTTATGAGGAGTAATAATAATTTAATAATATTAAAAATAATACAAAATATGATTTCTCTATTCTTCACAAAATACAAATATTCACACAGACAGTAAAATATCTCTGGTCACCAGACCACAGTCTAATTCAGTCACAAGACATTAAAGGGCCCATATTGTGTAAAATACATTTTCTGGGCTTTTACTATCCGTAATTACTTGAAGGGGGTCAGTAGGGACCCTCAAAGTATGAAAACAGTGACTCCGCAGACTTTTGCACTCAGTCTGTTCTAAGAAAAATGTTATCGAAACGTCTTGTTTCATACTTCCTCCCCCATATGAGTCATACGGAATCGCACTCGTCTCTCAGTCCCACCCACCCAGCCAGTACCAGTCCAGCCTCCGAACCCAACACCCCCGCTCCCCTCCACCACCCCTACCACGTAGACGTTACTCCGTATTTAAACCTACATTGGCCGAGTGTCCTGCTAAAACTTGAACAAACATGAGGACGGTGTAACTTACTGTTCAGAAACATCCTGTTGTAACTGACTGTAAATATGTGACTGGTCTTCTATAGCTGCAAACATAATGTGACTTTCAGCTGTGTTTACCATTGTCAATGCACCAGAAGGAGACCGGTGATAGGCCTGGTCGCGTGTCACTCAAAGTGCAGTCAGCCAATCAGAGGAGGGGCTCAAGAGGCAGGCGAAAACAGCCTGTTCTGTCTGCAGCCCCAGAGAGAGGCAGAAGAGAGGACATGGAAATACACATTGCAGCAGTTTTTTCAACTTTAAACCACTGATATATCATCTTAGGGGGACCAATACCTCAAATTAAATCCCAGAAAGGTGTCAAATATGGGCCCTTTAAGTAATTGCTCACAACTACTGTTTACTAGCTGGACGACGGCTGTATATTGAATGGCATCTTTGATAGCAGCATTCGGAGATGATTAATGAAACAATGCTAGTCATCTCATGTGTTGAGAACAGCCATCATGTGTTGGGTATCAAGTAAAAATCACTATTTTTATATTAACAATTGCTGAAATGACTGAACATTAATGAGAGGGCTATATAAATACAGTCCATTTGCCATTCCGAATAAAGTGCTCAGTCAGTGTATACTGTATATTTTTTATCCTGAAGGCAGCGTGCTTCATGGTGACTGCACTCCTTCACCTCTTCTTCATGGCGTCCTTCTCCTGGATGCTAGTGGAGGGCCTGCTGCTCTGGAGCAAAGTAGTGTCAGTTAACATCAGTGAGGACCGCAGGATGAAGCTCTACTACATCATTGGCTGGGGTAAACTCTCACCTCTCTTCACTGGCTTGTCACATTTCTGAATGATTTATGACCTGGTTAACTCTTTGTTTTATTGTACTGTTTTAAATGTACAACTCTATTAGTCTGTCAACTCAAATATCTGTCATCTACCAACTAATTCCATGTGGAACGCATAAAGCAAATGTGAACCATTTATCTTATCGGCTTCATACTTGGCATGTGTATGCTTAGTGGTCCAGGGAAGTGAAGTTTGGACATGCAATATGATCAACATTTATAGAATTTGAATAAACAGACTTCTACGTCACCAGATAAACTACAGCAGGGGTCATAATTTAATGTCCCGTGGGTCAAAACTTGCCTGTCACCAATAATATCTGCCCTACTAGATCAATTTAATAATTTTTTTTAACAAATCAGACTGACATCACAAGACTCACGGGTGCTGATCTCCATCATGGCAACATTCACAGAATCACTTCCTCTCTGGCAATTTGTCTTCAAAGTAAATGCACAACATTCATTTTGTTGCTGCAATGCTTCATATCGACCTGAATTACAGATATTATATTTAAAAGAGTTGTGAACATGCAGTGTATGAACACATAAGTAAAGTTAAGCAAATATTTCCAATTTATAAATAAACCAGGTTTTCAATGGGCACTGCACTAGTTATTACTATGTGTAAAGTTATTTTGGTCTACAGTCTGGTTAACCACAGGTGGTGACATCAAATAAAAAACTTTCACTCTCACATAATCCAGGGGTCCTTCACACAATCATCCTGCATCATAACACCATCACACCCATTCCTAACTATAGTGAATTTTATTTATTAAACCAGAATCCTTATCTCAGAATGTCAAGATAATTGTAATCTCAATAAACACCATGACTTTAATTGTAACTTTCATTAGAAAAAGCTACCAAATTTGCTTTAATGTTAATTAACATTTGGGATTCATGTTTTTATTCCTGTTTTTCCACTTATTTAGTAGTCATCTAAATGTTTTCTCTATCTATAGAGATAATAGAGCTGAATAGAGCTGAATCCTATAGCACCTGATGGGGTTGTTTAGTGACTGGATTGTGACTTGCTTGTTTGTGCTAATTATTCCCAATATATCATTGTTATTGTAAGTATTAAATGTTTAATATGAAGGTAATCAACATACTATACTTCAACCTTAACCCAGTTTGAAATAAAGAAAACTACGCCTGCAGCTGCTATTGTTCATGTTCCCAAATCCAGCCGTATGTGTTGTGTCACAAACTGAGCTGAGGACAGTGTGTGAATATGGTGTCCCTCTCAGCCATCTGTGCAGATGTGATCAATGTTCCCCTTTAGACTAAATAGACCAAGAGAAGAGAACAGACTAAATATTCTGTGCAATACGTGGCAGAAGTCACTGTTCCATAAATATCTTTAGACATCTTTTTTTGTTGTCACAACATGCCCACATTTAATTTTCTTTTATTGAATTGTTTTTCAGGACTGCCTGTTCTAATAGTTGGTGTAACACTGGCAGTATCAGTGGACAAATACAAGGCAGATGATCACTGCTGGCTCAATGTGAAGACTGACACCATCTGGGCCTTTGTGGGACCTGTAATATTTGTCTTGGCGGTATGTAAATGTTGTGTGTGTGTGTGTGTGTGTGTGTGTGTGTGTGTGTGTGTGTGTGTGTGTGTGTGTGTGCGTGTGCATGTGCGTGTGCGTGTTTGAGTGTGAGTGGTATATGAACTCCAGTCTTAAGAACCTGTCTTCTTATACCTCCACTCACCCCAATCAGAGGCAGGTGGCCACCCATATTGAGTCTGGTTCTACGAGTTAAGAGGGAAATTTATCTCTACACTTAATTTTGGAAGGTCTCATCCTTAAGTGCCTTGAGATAATTAATGTTGTGATTTGATGCTATACAAATAAAAAAAAAGAATTGAAATTGAATTATCTTGCACAAGAACACTGTCATATTTAGACTGGAGTAGATGGGGATCGAACCACCATCCTTCTGATTAGTAAATAAAACAAAAGTAATAAAAGTAAAGGTGCCTGTGCCTGTTTAGGGCTATAGACTATAACCCTTTATATGGAGAGCAAGAGCAGCCTACCCTGTCCTAGGGTAACACTGGGATCTAACAATTGTCTTGACCCTGATTGGGGCTGTGGCTGAGGGACAAGATACTGAACCCCAATTATCCCTCATAAAAAAGTGCTGCCCATAGATGCACTGTATGAATGGGTGACTTGCAATAACCTGTACTGTAAAGCGTTTTGAGTAGCCATCAAGACTAGAAAATACAGACCATTTACCATTTCATATGAGAAGCCCATTGCAGGGCACCCACTAGGTGACCTGCTAGCAGTGGTGCCCCGCATATGGAGATTTGAGCCTTCCTACAGTGGCCACAGGATTGTTGCCAACCCGGCCTGTTGCTACTAACTGTCTTTTAAAACAAAAAAAGTCTGCAATATTTAACACAACCATGGTACGCAATAAAACAACAAATACAATACAAATACACAATACAACAAAGTAAAGAAATGCCTACAACAAAAGTGTTTCCAGAGAACAGAAAAAAACATGAAGTGTTGTAGAATCAGCTTAAATGTAAGTGACCCATCTGAATTGATCACTTTGTCTATTCATTATAGATCTGTATGTTTGCAGTGTTGTCAAACTGGAGATGGTCTTTTCTTAACTTACTTGTGTTTTATTTATTTGCATGTTTTCTTGTGTTAAAGTGCATTGACCTAATAGGGCCGCTATAACAGGGTCCCCTATGATTTTGCATCTCACACAAACAGAAACAGACATACCAGCACTTGCATAGGAATTAACTTTATGTTGATGTTACTCCACTGACCCAGAATTGGTTATGTAAGCATACCAGGGAACACAGGGAAAATAGCAACAATGCAAGTTTAAAAATCTTCACAACTGTGTCCACTGTGTTTACCCTCTTTCTCTTTATTTTATTTTGGTTCCACCTCAGAAAACCAGGAAAAAAGAAAAAAGAAAAAATGTCTTGTGTGTGAAAATAGTTTTCTGTGATGTGATTTCCTGCGTGAATGTCCCTTGCTCTGCATGTAAGCAGGAGGCCAAGTGGATCTGCAGCGGCACATCTCGTGTTTTCTGGAGGCCATGTTGATACTGTTGTCCTCTGCCTCCAGGTCAATGCAGTTGTGCTGTGTCGGGTTGTCATGGTGACGGTTTCCAGTGCTCATCGTCGTGCTAAGATGCTCAGTCCAAGCTCAGCATCAAAGTTGCAGACCTTTGACCTCACCTGGTGAGATACAATGGTTTCTCTCTCTCTCTCTCTCTCTCTCCCCTACTCTTTTTCGTCAGGCTTTACCTCTTATGCGCCCACGCTCTCTCGCATACACTCTCTCACAAATACACAGTTGCTTTCTGGTCTAGGCAGCACAATAGTCATTAGAGACAGTGTGAGAGAATGGGAGTTAGGCTCAGGAGCCTTCTGTGGGAGCTGTCAGGGCTTATCAGTTTAACACCTGGTCCCAAATCTGTGTGTGTGTGTGTGTGTGTGTGTGTGTGTGTGTGTGTGTGTGTGTGTGTGTGTGTGTGTGTGTGTGTGTGTGTGTGAGCCTGCATGTGTACAGGTGCGATACATGGGATCTGTCTTTACTGAAACATTCAACCACACAGTGAATTCTGAGAGTTTTAAAATAAAAAAAATAGTTTTTCTGTCTTATCCAAACAGGCAGTGCTTAGTCTTTTAGACATTTTACAATGTGATCAGTGTCTAAAACGTTAGTTGTGAGAGCAACAAGTAAAAATATTAACTTTAACTTTTCTGCCACTCACTGACCACTAAAGACTGAAGTGTTCCGAGTAATTCAAAACTCATTTTCAACCATGAATAAAGAAAAAAACTTCCTCAACAGCATACTAAACAGTATCTCCACTTTACCATGACTTGGCCTCTATGCACATTCTATATGCTGTTCATAACCTACTGTACCTGTGATGAGTATATATGTATATGTATATGTATATGTATATATATACATATACATATACATATACATATATATATATATATATATATATATATATATATATATATATATATATATATACGCTGAGTTGCAACCATTACTTCCTCTTTCCCTTTGTCAGGTCTGTTTATGTTGACTATGGTGGCAGGATGATAGAACAAACATTTCTAGTAATCCTGTTTGCCTGGTGATAAAATATATTGTGGTGGTGCAGTTTTGTTTTTGTTTTATTTGGGGGGGGGGGGGCTAGCAAATTAAAGCCAGACTCAACAAAAACAACACAACACACGATATGCCAATCCTGTAGCCTTCATCGAGCAATGCTAAGCCTGCCGTAAAAATGTAGCCTCTTGTGTCTAAGTGACTGTGGCAACTTTCATGGCGTTTGCTTTTTTAAGAGAGATGTTTCACGTCTCATACCCCCGTCGTTGTCCAAAGTACCTCTGTGCCAGCACTTTGAAACAGCAAACAGAGTTGACTAACTGGATGTGGTGTACAGTGCATTTGGAAATTATTCACAGTGCTTCACGTTTTCCACATTTTTTTCCTCAAAATTCTACACAAAATACCCCATAATGACAATGTGAAAAAAGTTTTATAGAATTTTAAGCAAATTTAGTAAAAATAAAAAACGAAACAATCACATGTACATAAGTATTCACAGTCTTTGCCAAGATTGATTGGACTCCATCTGTGGTGAATTCAGTTGATTGGACATGATTTGGAAAGGCACACACCGTCTATATAAGGTCCCACAGTTGACAGTGCATGTCAGAGCACAAACCAAGCCATGAAGTCCAAGGAATTGTCTGTAGACCTCCTAGACAGGATTGTATCGAGGCATAGATCTGGTGAAGGGTACAGAAAAATGTCTGCAGCATTGAAGGTCCCAATGAGCACAGTGGCCTCCATCATCCGTCAATGGAAGAAGTTTGGAACCACCAGGACTCTTCCTAGAGCTGGCCGCCCAGCTAAACTGAGCGATCGGGGGAGAAGGGCCTTAGTCAGGGAGGTGACCAAGAACCTGATGGTCACTCTGACAGAGCTCCAGCATTGCACTGTGAAGAGAGGTGAACCTTCCAGAAGGACAACCATCTCTGCAGCACTCCACCAATCAGGCCTGAATGGTAGAGTGGCCAGACGGAAGCCACTCCTCAGTAAAAGGCTCATGACAGCCTGTCTGGAGTTTGCCAAAAGGCACCTGAAGGACTCTCAGACCATGAGAAACAAAATTCTCTGGTCTGATGAAGCAAAAATTTAACTCTTTGGCCTGAAAACCAAGCGTCATGTCTGTAGGAAACCAGGCACCGCTCATCACCTGGCCAATACCATCCCTACAGTGAAGCATGGTGGTGGCAGCATCATGCTGTGGGGATGTTTTTCAGCGGCAGGAACTGGGAGACTAGTCAGGATCGAGGGAAAGATGAATGTAGCAATGTACAGAGACATCCTTGATGAAAACCTGCTCCAGAGCGCTCTGGACCTCAGACTGGGGCGATGGTTCATCTTCCAACAGGACAACGACCCTAAGCACACAGCCAAGATAACAAGGGAGTGGCTTCGGGACAACTCTGTGAATGTCCTTGAGTGTCCCAGCCAGAGCCCAGACTTGAACCCAATTGAACATTTCTGTAGAGATCTTAAAATGGCTGTGCACCGACGCTCCCCATTCAACCTGATGGAGCTTGAGAGGTCCTGCAAAGAAGAATGGGCAAAACTGCCCAAAAATAGGTGTGCCAGGCTTGTAGCATCAAACCCAAAAAGACTTGAGGCTGTAATTGCTGCCAAAGGTGCTTCAAGAAAGTATTGAGCAAAGGCTGTGAATACTTATGTACATGTGATTTTTTTGTTTTTTATTTTATAAAAAACGTTTTTCACTTTGTCATTATGGGTTATTGTGTGTAGACTTTTGAGGAAAAAAATGAATTTAATCCATTTTTGAATAAGGCTGTAACATAACAAAATGTGGAAAAAGTGAAGCGCTGTGAATACTTTCTGGATGCACTGTACACCACATCCATTTAGTCAACTCTGTTTCTCATAACAAGAGCGGGTGAAGCCCAAGTGCAAGCTCATCCTCATCACTTGCTGAATCTGTAAATCACGTCGGTCCGGACCAAGCTCCTTTATCCTTTGTTTGTTGTTGCAATGCTTTTTGGAAAGAAATTATCAGATTTGCAGAGTTCCCCTTGAAGTCTCCATATCTTTGCCGGTCAGCTCAGGGCAGAAGTAACTCAGTGACAGTGGATGTACCTGGGTCACATTGTGGGTCGTCCAATCACATGAGATAAAAAAAACGTAAATAAACACCTATTTGCTGGAAATGGAAAATCTGCAAGAACTAATTAAAGGGCAGCCCCAGGTCCTGTGGTTGCCAAAAGTTTAAGCACCGCCATTCACTTCTAACATCCTTTGCCACAGACAGAAATTAACCAAATACAATTTGAAAACTTATATTGAATGCTCACAGGCGCCTAAGTCTACCAGGAGCATTGTATGAATAAACTATTATTATCTAATTAAATTATTTTCAACATTTTTATACAAGCTTTTTTGTCTCAGGGTGTTGGAGGAGGCTGTATTGACCAGCCACCACTGCCTGTTTTAGTATTCTTAGTAAAGCCAAAGATGCTTGGACCTGACTGTGAGCAGTTTCTGTGGAATAAATAATCCTAATGAAAACGGTTGACAGAAAGGTCTGTGGGGTAGCCAGAGCAGTGTGAACACTTAGATGCTGATGTGATTTTATTCATGTATTGTTTCAACCCTGTGTGCCTATCCACTTGGGTGGGTAGCAGAATTGTCAGGGAGAGATATTTTTCAAAATCTGTAACGAGATACCACATGAGGGAAGTTAGAGTTTTAGAAAACCTTCCTTTTAATGTATTGAACTGTGATTAGGTGATTTACCTGTACAATACATGTGCAGCATAACACTATCTAAATCTTCCTCATGTTGTAAGGATTGTAAAGTAAATGGATTATAAGACGTCAATGTGCCATTTGTATTTGGAACATTATTCTGTCAGTACTGTGCTCTTTCAGAGGTTATTACACAGGTCAGTACACTAGAATTGGTAGATGTTACTAATATATCTTATGGCTGAGGAGAGACTACGATCTCTTTTCATATTCAGGTTTCTAAAAAAAGTCCTTCAACCCAACATGCAGCAGCTCTCTTCCATCCAGAATTTCTTTTCACACATTTGTCTTAGAGTGATGAAAATTCCACAATGCCATTCCCCCTCTCACTATGTCTCTTCATTCCCTCACAAACAGACTGAAAGTAGATGTCTGTGCCAGCTCAAGAGTGTTATGTGAATTCAGGAGATTAGAGGGAAAACGACTTTCAAAAATAAAAGGGAAGAGCGTTCTCTTCCCTTTTATTTTGAGTGCCGGCTTTGTCCTTGCACAGACACAGTGCAGTATGAAAACTCAATGTCTCTACCCAGGTGCAGCAGTATGACAACAATAGTGGTTTGAACAAAGGCAACCTTTTCTGCCTTGCCCCATGAAATGGTTATTGGCCATATAAGCACCAGGATCATTGAAAGCATGATTGCAAAGGAACAGGAGTATGACTGTGGTAGGCGGTAAAATCTATCACTGTGAAGAGATGTTTGATGTGAATTCAAAGAAGAAATATTCTATAAATGTCATCAAAATACCTTGAAAACTCCACTTTGCTGAGTCCTTCTGTCTGCCTATACTCGTGTAGTTCTCAGTTCTCACAACAGTGTGGAGTTTTGTTTCAGTAGCCTGGTAGATGTCATTCTTATGCATCTCCATTTTAGAATTCATGCGTTGAATTCATACGCATACTACATGTGCATTTATGATTTTTGTGTGTGCATTCTGTGTATGTTTGCAGGGCTGTGACACGTCCAGTGCTCATCCTGCTGCCTGTGCTGGGTCTGACCTGGCTGTGTGGGGTGCTGGTCCATCTGTCTGTTGTAGTTGCCTATGTCTTCATTGCTCTTAATGCCTTCCAGGTAAACAAACACATGCGATTTTTCTGTTTCAAATCAAATACCTTTTACATTTTGGATAACAGTTAAAATTGAAGGGTTACTTAAAGCAGTCATGCTTGGTTTTTAACTTGGTCACAATCTATATTTGTGTTAATAACTAGGTGAAAACAATGTGACAATGGAAAATATGTCCTCATTGTGAGTTTCAGCTCATCGTTAAAATCTCGCAGCTGTTTTCCGTAGGCTAAAACATAACTCACAAAATATATTGTTGCTCTGTAACTGCTTTATGTGTAAATAAGTAGTTTGCAAATATTTTACCATATCGTCTTAACAGGTGACATGTCAGTGTTGTGGGCTACCTTGTTTCTGCTACCCACAAGTGACCAAGACAACAAAATAGTTATTGCATCTTTCATTATGACACAAGAAGAATTAAAGGTTCAGTGTGTAGAATTTGGTGACATCTAGTAGTGAAGTTGCATGTTGCAGCTGAATACCCTTCACCTCACCCTCCCCTTCCAAACATGAAAGAGAACCTTTGGTAGCCTTTAGTTAACTCAAAGGGTGTTTAGACTGTAAAAAACATGGCAGCTCCGAAGAGAGAACCGGCTCCCAATGTAAATATCAAGTATTTAAATACATGGGGCCCATTCTAGGCTAAAGAAAACAACAATGTATACAATGTAAATGATTACACACTATTTAAGTTCCAGCCAATAGATCCCTTTCAGCTAAATCTTAAACACTGAACCTTTAAAGTGCTGCATGATGACCAGCAATGTACAGCATAAACCAGCTGAAGAAGACGGTTGTACACATTGTACAAATAGAGCTTTTCCATCAATCAAGCATTCAATCATACAATCTGGGGTTCAGGGCCTTGACCAAGCAGACTTTGGCAGCTAGGGTTCAGACCCCCGACACCTGATTCATGATCGACCCCCTCTACCTACAGAGTTATAGCTGCACACTTATGCTTGAAATTTACAATTCAATCAGTTAAAGTTAAAATTAATATCCAGTGATCAGACATTTTAAAGATTGTACACAGATGAAATCAGAACATGCATAAAGCTGTAATACAGACCTCCACAGTCTTGTCTGGTGATACAGGAAGACATAGCTGCTATATCCAAACCCCCCGTCATTTTTTTTGTTAATGTAACAAACTGTGTACCACAGTTCCCATCTTAATCAGGTTTTAAAGGTAAATGTGTTGAAGTGTTCAGTTAGGGATCATAACAGAAAACAATGGACTAGATGTATGTCACTGATTGACCATATGGTGTGTGTGTGTGTGTTGCGGATACCACTGGAAGACAAGTCATACCGATCAACCTCCTTTAATCCTCCCCTGATAACACAGCACTCACTTCCTCTCTCTCACACACTTCACTTACTGCACACTATATCCACACCCTGGTTCTGTTATGCTTATACCTTCTATCCATTTTGTGCATCTCTACATGTCTGTTCCTACACCACCCACCCCTCCATGCTCTTCCGCAGTCTTTAATTAATCAAAATGAACTAGCCCCTGGGTGACCCCCAGAGAGCTGCTTGTTAATTTAGATTTACTGCCAGTGTCCAGCTGAGGGCAGATAACACTACAGTAGGAGTTCCTCATGCAGTTATGAGGGTGATGCTGGGCCAGCCCGTTTTCTTCTTATTACCCCAAAAAAATCTTTTTTTAATTAGCTGCTTCAACAGACTATAAAAGCAAGTATTATGGAGAGCCTGTGTGTCGCGAAAGTAGAGAACGAGCACTAGTAGGACAAGGCTGGGTTGAATAATAACATCCAGCAGAGGTTTTAGTTTCAAGGTTTAACTAAACCCTTAGCTAAAGTGTGGTGGTCTCAGCATGTGATTTTATCTGTCACCAAACCACTCCTGTCTTTCACATATCGGTAGTAACCAATAATCAGCACATGTACCTGTGTGAGACTACAAAGGACCTACTGCATTTGTGATTGTGCAACAATATATTCATAATCATATTGAAATGACTGAAAAGTTTAAAGAATTTTAATTAGTTTTAATAAATATGTCTTTGAGCTTGATGATCTGAATTAAACTTTGCGGCTGGTGAGGTACTGCATGTGCATCCTCTGCTGACCGGTAGCCACTGGCCTCAACAAAGAATAATTTGGTCAGTGATTTTTGTATGGTATTGAGCATAGTGCACATAGCATTAGTTCAGGCATGTCACAATGTAAAGCTCATCCACAATACTTAAGCTGACAGCAGCAGATCTCTATACCAGCTCACATCAGATGATGGCTCAGCTGATCCCCTCCATATGTATTCAAAGGGCAAAGTTCATATTGTGTGTTCTATTAAAGCTGCTTTAGCTGCCAACTACTAACATGTGCCTACTTTTGCAATAGGCATTGATTATACCTCCTTCAGTTGCTGTTTACATGCACATGATCATAAGAACCAGCATTTCAATTAAAAGCACTTCAAATATTTGCACTCTCCACACTAGAACCTATTTAGGAATGTTAGGGAGTTTGATACAATGTTGCAATTATACCATTTAAATTACAGTTAAATAACTTAATTAATGCAGAGCAAGCTTAAACCTGTGTCTTCATCTGCATCAGCAAAGCAGAGATTTAAATTAATTATGTTGTTTTTGTAGAGAAAGACATAACACTGAATCAACAGTCACCATAGAAGCACAGAAAGTTTGTCTGTATAAACATAAATCCAATGAAAAGTCAGTTTGAGGCTTAGTCTGATTAATGTGTCTTAAAATGTTCTTACATAATATCTGACCATGCTTCCACGTCTGATTATGAACATAATGGGCTCCGCCCTGCTCACATCACAGACTTATGTACATTATAATTCAGATGTATATGTAGTGTGTATATTTTTTCCCCCTGTAGAAAAATTTTAACATTTTTTGTGTGAAGGACTCCCTAAGAGGAAAATGTGGAGGTAGTGTTATACTAAGACTAATATACTCTTAAGAGTAGGTCAGGGTGGATTGTTGGGAGCAAAATTAGCACTGACTTTGACACGGGAGACAGCAGTTTTTATCCTAAGTCACCAACTGCCAAATTTTATTTCTTATTAAAGATGACCATGATTTTCCTCCATTACATTAACTCTACCAAGGCCTTATATGCCATCAGATCAGAAAACACTCAATGAATCGTTCTTTCAATTGTCACGTATTTTGTTTTGGAAGTCCCTCATAATGTCAGGTTTAATGCTGCCAAATTGGTTGACTTCTTATTAGGGTAAATCCCCATGGTACTTCTACGAACTGAACCTGTTCTGGAACAGGTTAAATACGTAACAAATCAAAAACTGTCAACGTGTTACATTCAAATAGAGATTCAGGCACAGAATGCAGGACAGACTCGAGGATGCAGTTTAACAGTTTATTGAAATGGAGAATAATGACCCACCCGGCTTCTCCGGATGTTTCTGATGGAACTCCCTGACCATGGTTGGATCCAGGATGAGGGAGTGGGGGGACCCAGGAACGTAGTATGTGTCACATACTGCTCATGTGGTGTCATGGAGGCATGTTAAGTTTTTTCTGTTGTTTTATTACGTCTGAAGAAGGACTCACCATTGACTTAAATTGTATTCTACTCTAACACTGTTTACCCCTGAGACTCCTAAAGTGTTTTGTGGACTCAAACAGTTCACCCACCCTTCCATCGGCATCGTGGTGAGTAGATAAGGAGTGAATTTTTCTTTCTGGGTGAACTATCCCTTTTTTGAGCTTTGCCAATAAACGTGTGGAAGGGAATCAGCTGAGCCATAAGTCCCATATTTACACCAACAACTACTGATGACGTATCTGGTTCCCTCAAGGACTACTAATGACATAACAGCTCCCTGAAGTGCAGTCCCAATTCGTAGGGGAATTTTTCAAGAGCTACCCTTGTGACTCCGTTTCAAGGGCAAGGGCAAGATAGGGTAGGGGTAAGGGTAGGGAGAAGGGGCAAAATGTGATTGTGCCTTAGAGTGCTTTAGGAATACAGGGAAGTGGTGAGAGTGAATTGTTACTTCGGCTATAGTAAGGTTGTGCAAAGGTTGAGTGTGTGAAGTGAACTCACCACCCCTAAGAAACATACATTTTGTGAGGAAAACACAGCAGGTCTGTATAAGGACCGCTGTAAATGTGTGATTCATTTTGAAGGAGTGGATTAAGCAAAGCTAGATCACATGTAACTAGCGGCGGCGAGCACATATGTTTGCAGTGTTTTGAAATATCTATGTGTAGGCAGAGCCGGCCCTAGTCTTTATGGGGCCCTAAGCAAAATTTGACTAGCCCCCACCCCCTGGGTGCCGGCAATATTATTGACCATTGTCAATGCTTGATCATTCACACACTGTAAATCTAACATACTCATTGTCAATTTTACTAGTTGTTGCTGTGTTGCTTATACAAATGCCAGCCTTTATGCTTCTATTGTTTTTAATCTTAATAAGCTCACACTCACGGACACACATGACTTCTATTAGACAGATGGCAAAACAGAAATGGTGTCGATCAAAAATGACCAAATCAGCATTTTATTACATTAATGGTACAAGTAATTAATCTCGCTCTACCCACAGACATAAAAACATAAAAGTAGATTTAATAAAAAATTGTCCCTTTAATAAGATCCAATGGTGATGCTTGAAGATAGTGCTTTGGTTCACTGATGATCTATGTTAAGTGAAAACAGTGAACTGGTGGAGACATTTGAATAATTGCAGCAGTAAAGCAGATGTGAGGAGTCAGGCTTTTGTGGTAAGTGCACAAATAACATGCTTCAATCAATCCATGACTCTGCCTTAGGAAATATGATTAATAATGGTGTAACCCACGATATTTTCTGTAGTTTCCCCAGTTACAGATGATCCTTATATGCTTCACCTTCTCCTGAAGGGAGGTCTGGCTCTGTGTGTAGCAGCAAACATGCTTCAGACCTCTAAAGTTATAGACTGAAGAATGCGGTGTGGAAATGGTGCTTCAATCAGACAGGATTTTACTTTTCCCCAAAAAAGTATGCACATAAAGAGGTGATAGCCTGTTTAATTTAATCACTGCCTGAGGAGGAAGATTGCCGGTTTAGCTTGGAAAGAATGAACTTGTTGAGGACACTGATCCAGACTCTAGGGCTTGGATTCTGGAATTCATGCTGAATAAGGCTGAATGGATGGGTTGTCCTCTAGGTCTGCGGAGTCGCTGCTGTGGCTGGGACTCGTGCTCGTTTGGCCGGCAGAGCAGTGGCCAGAGCTGGAACTGCAGCGGAGTTGCGGCTTGAGTGTTTCCTTTTCTCAGCGGTATTTCTTGGGAACATAAGAATTGGATGCTTATGTTGTCCATGAACAGTGCAAATGGTTCCTAATGCAAAACTCCTGCACTATGAACTTTTTTCAAATCTGTCAAAGTCACAGCATTGGATTAAAGATGAAACCTAATGCAAAGAGCAAAATCAATAAACCTTTTTGGCTTTTGACCAAAATTGGTACATGGGGACTGAGATAGACAATTATTTTATACATTATTTAGACATTTCAAAAAATATGGAAAAACTACATGAAAACTTTTAACAACAATATATTTTTAAAATGCTTTGTCATTCTTGGCTATGATTCTTAAAGAATGGATCAAATCATCATAAATCTTGACAGATATCTTCTGCCTATGTGGGGGAATGAGCCAAACAAAAATTTCAGCCAAAACCATAGGGGGCACCACAAATACCAAAAAAGTGTGCCACAAAACCCAGGGGTCAAAATTCAGTAGGCATGCTCTGGAGGCAAATATAAACCAAATCCAATATATCAAGTGTTTCAAGTGGGCAAATTTCTGTATAAATCAAGATTCTCTGAAGCAATTCTGATTAAGTGTGGGAATTTCCTTTGTATGACATTGTACCATATCATTTCTTTGCACTGTATGGGGAGCATCATCTTTCTGTGTAACAGCCTGCCTGATGATGTGAATGGCAGTAGCTCACTCACAAGATCTGCTAGCTACTCACTGACTAACCTTTGTGTTGTGCTATTGTGTTTAGCTTTGTTTAGCTCTGCGTTTCTTCTTCTATAATTTTGTATGCCACTTTATTGTGTTGTTTTTTGCTGTGACATGCCAAGAGACAACCGATGCAAATTAAATTGTAGCACAACCGTAAATGGTCTGTATTTATATTGCGCTTTTCTAGTCTTGATGACCACTTTGTTGACCGTGGTAAAGCGTGAATGGTGTCATTAAGGTACGAATTGTTCACTGTCACATTTAAATAAGATAAAACACAAGATGATAGGATGCTTTCCATTGTAGCAAACTACAAATGTTTTACTCTCAAGCACAAACCAGTGGAGGTAATTGAGTTGGTACTGCTGCAGTAGAGCACTGGTGGTTGGGTGCAGGAATCCTATTTTTATCGTGCCCCCCACTTCCTCAATGAATCACTATGGGAGGTCTACAAGCTGCAACGTTAGAGAAAACTCATTTTGTCCAAATTACATTTCTGAAACAGATTTTCCCCATTCCAGTTTGGATTCAGTTCAGTTGAGATTTAAGTGCCACACCCTGCTGAATGTAACTGAAGTTTGTGCCAAAAGGGAGTAGATACACACAGATAGATTGCCTGAAGAGGTATTTTAAAATATCTTCTTTTCCTTTTGATAGTCAAGAGGAAAACATCGTTAGAATAAGATGACTGCAGCACTGAATGGACTTGATGAAGATTCATAATGTCAATAAAAGCTGTACTGTATGAATGGAGTTTTTTCTCTTCCATTTCTCCACATCTTTCACATGTGCTTTCTAATATGTGTCTCTCCCCTCTGCAGGGCCTGTACATCTTCTTAGTGTATGCTGTTTACAACAGTGAGGTAAGAAGGCATTCACTCCATTGTCAGTGCCACTGTCTGTCGCCGCTGCAGCAGAATATCAGAATGTATCTTTGTACGGTATGTGAGGCTTCCAGCCTTTTGGACAAATCAGTGGGTGTAAAACTTGCTTCTCATTTAGGTGAGGAATGCCATAAAGAGGATCAAAGAAAAGAGAAAGGCCTTATCTTTCACGGTGAGTGAGTAAGAAGCACACAGCAGCGGTCAGGTCCATCAGTAAAGGGCAGAAAATAAATTCCCTCTCCACACATGTTTACTTTACCCAAACTCAGACTTTGCTTTGTTGTGTGTAGTTTCTAAGGATAGAAGTAGTTTGATAGACTAGTATGCATACTATACTAAAAACATACAGCTGTGGCACTTCTGATTCGGTTGTGATGTATTTTCAGAACTGTTCCCAGCCAACCAGCTTCCTGCCATCCCAAAGGGCCCCAATTACCTCCTGGTGCCGCAGTCAACCAGCCCCCTCCAGTCCTGAGACCAGTGAGACCTCTGGACCCCCCAGTTCCACGTCCACATCATTGGTTATCAAGAATGGTAGGTTGCATTACCAACATTGTCTCACTAAAGAACCACCTAAAGAAATCATTCAAAAAAGCGTCAAATGAGAGTAAGCTGTTTGTCCTTGTTTGGTTTGGAAGATGGCCTAGTGGCCGGCAACTCACTGGCATACGCTACATTAGGTAACTTATATTAGCTTAGCTAACTGATCAGTTTCATCTGGTCAGTTTCATCTAGCACAATCATAAACGTGTATCTTAGACATATTAAGAACCTCTTGAAGATTTACCTTTTCTGAGATGATCTCCTCTCCTAGTACCTCGAACACCCTAACATTCCTAACTAGCACCTTCTATGAGCACTGTGCTTATTGTGCTTACTTGGATTCGAGGGAGTGGTTCTGCTCAAACATAGTTTGGAAATGGTAACTGGATTTTCTGAGCTTCGTCAGGGTGTAGTACAGTAGAGCAGAGAGACACCTGTAACCATGGTAACTGTGCACAAAGATTGTGACAGCTGTCCCCTCACAATGCACTGAAGACATCTATGATGAAAACTAGTCACTGACACAAACCAGACTAAAATTGGTGATTGTGATTATGGATTTGGATCTTGGTGGCAGCTGATCGTGGATTATGATTACAACTAGATTGCTTGGATATACCATATTCCCACTCACATATACAACCATCAGTGGCAATACCTCTATCATTACAATTGTCAGAATTGCTCCCTTGATCTCTGTTGGACATTTTCTTAAATACTTTAAACATTGATAGAAGTCTAATTTATGTATTTTTTCATGAATGTTGTAAATATTGTTATTTTCTTGATGTGCTCTTATGATGTGATCCCTCACATGTGGCCCTCTCTGAAGTCTCTATGGTTTCTCTTTCTTAGCTTTTTACGACTTTTTTACTTGTTGGGTTTTTGAGTAATTTTTCCTTACTCTTGTTGAGGGTTAAGGGTAGAAGATGTTGCTCTTTGTTAAGCCCTATGAGGCAAATTGTGATTTGTGAATATGGGCTATATATAATTTGATTGAACTAATTACTATCAAAAGATGAATTGACAAAAACTAAAAATCAGTTGCAAGAAAATAACTTATCTTATCAACATCCATATATGAGTATCAAAATCACTTACATTGATAACAGATCTGTACTTGTCAGTTCAAGAAAGGCACAACCAAATGCACAACTCTGGGGGCAGGTGAAAGTTCAAAAGTATTTACTAGAAGAATGTTTAAGGATACAAAAATCCAGGCAGGCAAACTTAAACAAAAAGGGCTAGACTGAAGCAGAAGCCAAGTTTAACAACTTGGTCAAAACAGGATCAATATATTTGAGCATGAATACAATGCTGGAAATCTAAGGCACATGGCGCTCAGACAAACTGGCAGCAAACAAAGGAAGTGGACCAGTATATATAGAGGGCAGTTCATGGGGAAATGGAGAGCAGGTAAGTGGGGAGAAAGAGCAGGGGTCTCATTTATAAAACAGTGCGTGGGATTCATACTAAAAGTGTACATGCGCACAAAGGCCGGAAATGGCGTACGCAAAAGAAAATTCTGATTTATAAAACCATGCCCACGCACACCTAAGAAGCAATGTTCACTTTATGAATCACAGTCCACCTGGAAATGTTGGTATGTGAATCTGCCTTATATTTGTCCCTCTACACGCCCACATTTAACCAAAATGATCAATGCAAAGCACCTCATGAATATTAAATTATCCTCCTGACCAATTGTTTCCAGAGTGAGTCATGACAGAGTCATGGCGTCAAGCGAAGAGAATAGGAAGTGAAACTTTCTGACACTGACATCGAGGTGTTTGTTAGTGAGGTGGAAGTGAAGAGACATTTTATTTGACAGCAGTGTTGTCACTAATAAAAAAAATACACTGCTGCTGATGATGATGATAACACAGTGAGTGAGAGTCAGGACGATAGAAAGAACAATCTAATTCAAAGGTGGAGGAAAATAAATAATCGCTTCACAGTGAATTTGAGGGAACTTGTATCACCTGTTAATTTTTTAATCATCCAAAACGGCAGGATTATTAAATTCAGAGCAGCTGTGATGTCCTCAGTCTATAAAATTTTACAGAATTATTATTATATACTTGTGTTTGTACTGGGATGGTTCAGTTCGGTCTGTTTAAAACTAGATTCAGTTCAGCACAAAGATCACAGATCACAGATGTCACCACAGTATTTATATATTTAGGGAAATCGGACAGATTACTTCACACATCAGTGGATCGTAACCTCCAGTCTGGGATATTATTTGGAAATAGAAGTTTGAAAGTGAATAGTTTTTCTTTATTTTTTACAAGTGATCTCCAGTGTGCTCTGTGCGCCTGATGGCACAGTGACGTTCACTGCAGCGAGGTTACACACACTCATTCTGGATTATACACGCACAGTATTATTAAAAACTATTAATGACTCAGCTCTGCAACTCTGCTGTTTAATGGTATCTGAACATAATTTACTGTAAATTGTTTTATAGCTTTTTCAATTGAAGTTTTGTATGGAACAGTTATGTCATGCTAGCATGTAGCGCTCTTGTTTATAATGTTCATGATGAAGTGGATTGTCATTTTCTCATCTCCAAAACATTCGTACACATGGTTTAGATTTAGCGTGGAAGTGCGCACATTCTCTCTTCAAGTTTGTTTTTATAAACTTGAACGTGTGTACACGTGAGAAGTTGTGTATGCATCTTTGAGGCCCCGTTTAATGCAAACGCACCGGTTATAAATGAGGCCCTTAGGTGAGGTGAATCAATTAGCAGTAGGCTGGCTGCTGGGAGTGGCTGGGTCTGAAATGACAGCAGGGCTAGGAGCAGAACTGATGACAAACTATACTGAATGAATGAATCAAATAAACAAAGACACCTAAAAAATGACAGTACTAGGGACTAAACTTGATAAAAACATGAGAAATTCCAGAGCACAGGCCAGGAGCATGGGACACTATATAAAGTAGAATTGGCTGTGTTTTTCAGATTGGGTGTGTAAGACAAGGAACAAGGCTGATTAATACATTAAGATCGATTTTAGGTTGATTAATAGTCAAAAAATGGCTGTATTTCTTCTTCCTCAGCTGAAGGCATATGGTTAGAGGTGGAAAAATACTTACTCTAGTTTCCAGTAGCCTCATTTATAAAACAGTGGAAAGGATTCATACTAAAAGTATACTTGCACACAAAGGCCGAAAATAGCGTACACCAAAATATATTCCGATTTATAAAACCTTGCGCACGCACATCTGAAGGCAATGTTCCAACTCCACCTCCACTCCACCTTGAAATGTGCGTATGTGAATGAATGTTTTACTCACCTAGTTCTATAGAAAACTGCAAACAGCCAGTTCTTACCCAGTTACTCTCTCTCTCTCTCACACACACAAACACACACACACACACACAGGTGTGCAGATAAAAGTTTTTCTATGATACATTTTGCTTTATCATTACCCTTTCAAAACCTGAGTAACAAGGTGCTTCACAGGAGCACAAAAAATATAATATCAGAAAATAGAAGGAATTTCAGGGAGTGGTCAGAGTTCAAGAAACATAACAAAATCCAAAAGAACAAGCGACTGGAATAGATATAAGTTTATGAAAATGTCTGTCAGTGTTTTTTAAAAGCTTTTAAAGGTGTGTCCTCGGCTGTTCTATAAAGTTAGATGTACACTGTGATGGACACCCAGACAAAAGATGTGACAGAAACATGACAAGATCTTCGGTCATGGCTCCAAAACGCTGCTCCTACATTTCACAGTGAGAGAGGTTCAGAGGAGTACTGTGTATTACCATCATAGACACAGTGACTTATGGTAGGCTAGTTGTAGTTATCTGTGTTCAGTGTGTCACAGTATTAAATCTCATTTAGACAATTCATAGTGAGAGCATTGTTGAAGCATTCCTTCATTTCTTACACATTTTTCTTTAATTGCCTTCACATAAAAATGTTGGATGGACAAACAACATTTAATTCAACTAAATCAACAGAAAGTTTAGAATATACAGGTCACAGAGCGTCATTGACTATCAGCTATCATCACCAATGTCCCATTATGTGCACCACAGGTGTGAAACAAACTCTCTTGCACTTTCACTGTTCTTTGTGAGTGGAATAAGTGCTGCTGATGATGATTTCTTCTCTTGGTTTTTCCCATCGGTAGAAGTCTGTCCTGCAAACAGAAGACTGATGACTATATGACATTAATTGATCATAAAAAGAAGGATAAATACAAGAAATATGCAAACAGAAAGAACATAAAGATGCTACTAAGAACTCAACTAATTAATCCTGTTTGTTTTTTGTTTATCTATACCTTTTATGACACTTTCTTTTGTACATTATATTTACTTCATGTTGTGGCCTTGCATAAACAAATGTATTGTTCCTGGAAGACAAATGCAAACTTTAAATACAAATACTTTTTGTCTTTCAGAGAGTTTCAGAACTGACACCTTTGTGAGTTTCTCTCTAAAACCAGCATCAGGAAACCAAGTAAGTAACACCTATAGTGTACAATGTGTATTCATATATCACAGTGAATGAACAGGACTGAATGTTGGATTTGTCTTTTTGATTCTAACAGGTGGTCCAGCTGACTGCATTCAAACCATCAGGTACAACGCTTACATCTCTTATTACTGGAGTTTGCAATATTTGAAACAATACCATACTATTTTTACTAAAATATTCCATACATTGTATACACAGTAATGTTACATAGAATCAGAAAATCTGTATTGATCCCTGCAGGGAAATTGCTTGTTACAGTTTCACAACACACAAGACAAAGGAAAATAAGTAAATAAGTAAAAACTATAAAAAGGACTTTGATCAATAAGTGAAAAGAATAATGTACAAATAAAAATGTGCAAAAAGTAAAGAAGAAAAG
This sequence comes from Verasper variegatus, assembly GCA_026259375.1. Classification (NCBI taxonomy): domain Eukaryota; kingdom Metazoa; phylum Chordata; class Actinopteri; order Pleuronectiformes; family Pleuronectidae; genus Verasper; species Verasper variegatus. The sequence goes on from CM048041.1 coordinate 25,509,077, forward strand.
AGAGGGGTCGCAGGCACAGGGAATGACATCACACATGCAGGAGGATGTAAACACTATCCAAGATGCTCTCTGAATGTGAGCGATGGCTGTAGCACCTCAGCTAAGTGTTCAGTGTCTGGGCAGCACAACAATTCCATTCTGAACTCTCTGAAAGCCGTCAAAGGCAGCAAGGAGATTTGGAGTAACTCCGTGTAGCCATGTCTCTGTGAAAATCCTGAACACTAAACTCATGAAAATCGCTGTCATCTTATTGCCCACTTACTTCACATTGTCCATAATGATAGAAGAGAGATGGGCTTAAACCTCCTCTTCTCCATCAGTCTCTGTTGTCTTGACCCAGCTCTCTTCCCTCATCTCTTTGTCCCGCCTCTTCAACTTCCTCCTCCGGATTCCTGCAGGGATGTCCATGGTTCTGGTCTTCAGGCCGACTAGTTTCAGTGTGATCAAAAAACAATATTAGATCTCTGTCATGGTTTGAAAGGAAATACCTTAAATAAGTTACTAAAAGTACGACAAAAGAGTTAAGTTTACAAAATAAGATAACAATGAGCAGCAACAAATGCAAGTAACTGATAATTTTGTCACAAATAAATAAAGGACACAAAGATGTTGCAATAAATAATTGATGGAATGGTGTGAATATGTCTTGTGTGTTCACTGAGCAGTAGTGGTGTGGAATGCAGTAACTGAAGTTTTAAGACCGAGAACAAAGCCTGTGACCTCCCATAATGGGTAGTAGTGTAGGGAGTGGAGTTATTGTTTTAGTCTGCTGAAAACAATGGTGATTGATGAACCACAGCCTGGCCCCTGGTCCTTTTGGTGCATCTCTCTCTCTCTCCCTTGTCCTTCTGTGGTCTCTACCATCACTATCTAGTGCTGAACTCAACTGGGTTTCATTTGTGATACGACAGCAAAATGCACCGTCAGCCAGAGACTTGTACTGCTTTTGTACTGTGTTGGGTATTTTGACAGTTCCTCAATAAAAAAGTATGTGAAACATAAAGAACACTCCCTGAAATGGTCTACTGAAGAGGCATGTAATCAAACAAAGGGCCAAGACTTCACAAAACCTCAACAAGTCCCATGCTATGAGGATTCTGAAGACGTTACCTTTACTGATTTTTAAAATGTGAATGCTGAGCCCTGTGTCTCCACACTGAGGGAGGTGTGTGAAGCTGCACTAGGCTCTGATGTATTTGTCATTAAATGTATTCATGCAGTCTTAAATGAACTCGGTCAATGCCATCACCTACACATGACAGCCTGCAGGTTTCACAGCCCAGCAACCATCTGTGGCCTGTGTGCCTTCACTTACTCCATCCTAGGAATGCATTAGGTCCACCTGCTTTCTCTTTTGCTCATTTAAAAAAATATATATATATTTGCATGCTTACACATTTAAATTCCAGATTTAAGTTGACTGATATTTCAGTTTATATTATGGTTTTTATTTACTGAGATGGTGTTAAAACATGGTCTGATGGTCTATTTTTAGTCCTGTTATGTTTTTATTTTAGCAGGAGAAAAATAACATTATACTGTAATTTTTTCTGTCATGGAAATCATTCTTAAAGGTTTCAAAGGTTTGTATAAAACATCTATTGATGGCTTCAGTCTAAACAATAAGAGCTTCCTAAAACCCTCGTGCTCAGTGTGTGTGTGTGAGAAATGAATGGGTTAGAGCACAGCCATCGATAAATTATACAATTGACTGACCTGAGGAGAAAGAGCAAAAGCAACGTTAATTCTCTTAGATTTACCTGCACAGAGTACAACATTAGGCCTGTGTGAAAAACTGCCCCCGTGTCTTTTGTTGATTTGAATGGGCAGGCATGCACCACAGATGGTCCCCATATTTCCATAGGGTTAAGTCACTGTCATTGGCTCTAAATTGCCTGGCGTTAGGGAGAGGGAAGTTCTTAACAGATTCATTAAATGTTTGGCCGTCTGTGAGGAACGCCTGATGACAGTGTTTAGAGTGCTGCTGGGTGATCATTGTTGACTGTCGAGACAAAGAGGAAGTTCATTCCCTTAATCAGGAACAGACAGTGCCGGCTATTCATGCTATCAGCCATTAACCACTCCAACACCTGCTCTCTCTCTCTCTGCCTTTCATTTCCCTTCCTTCTTGTTTTCTTCTTTGTGCACAAACACACTCACACTCCTGTAATGCAAAAACATTACACATCAGTTTAAGCCTGGAGTCGAAGCTAATGTGTTTCACTTTATTTCTCTGCAGGTTGTTGAACTGCAAATGGAGTGGACCCTGATACTCACTTACTATAAACATGCATCATCCTGAAAGAAGGGGAGAGTGGACCCACACATCCACAGACACCACCTGATGAAGAGCACGGCCGACACACGCACATTGGAGGGTGTGAGAGAGAACAGCATGAAGCAGAAATACACCTCACTGCTCTGAGGTCAGATCAATATTCTGATCTGACCACTTATTTATCTGTCACTGTTTTGTAAAAGAAACTCAAATCACTGAGGAAAGTTTACAGTGATACAACAAACTTAAAAATAAAGTTCGCCCAAATCCGAAGTCAGTTTTGAGAATGCTATTTTATTCTCCACAAACATCGTCGTGAACAGACTTTATAGGATATAATATAGTAATTAAAACTGTAGACAGTAGTTTTTCATAATCATGTTACAGACACGTTGCTGTTGTTATTCACTTCTACTGTGGTGGAAGCACAGCTACCTGAAAAATTAACTAAATAAAACTAAGCCACTGTATCTGCTTGACTACATAGTGTATTTTTCACTATTATTCATTAAATGTTATTTAGAATAGTACTGGCTCGCCTGCTCCCACAGGCCTACTAAAATGTATCTCATCAACTTGTACCACTCATTTAACACTGGGCCTCATTCTTCTGTCTTTCTGCTTTCAAACCTGGGGCCCAACATATTCTCCTATAGTATAGTCCTACAATTTTTAGATTTTCCTTGCTGTAAAGTGTGTTTTCAGTCTTACTGTACTGTAAATAGAAGATATAATAAAGTTTTAGATTGTATCCTTACAGCTCAACAGGCTTTGGGCTGTAAAACACAACCAGATAGTGAGAGTTTGACACAGATGTTTGCAAGAACATCCTAGAGATGTTCAAAAGACGTGAGAAACAGTCTGCTTTTTCTATATTATGAAAAGCAGCAGCCATCTTGACTTTGCTCTCTCGTCCGTACAGCAGAGATCACTGTATGCTGAGAAAGTCTGTGGATATCCCAGAGGTGTGTGTGTGTGTGTGTGTGTGTGTGTGTGCCTGTGTGTGTGTTTGTGTGTCTGTGTATGTTAAAAAAACCAGCAGATGTTTGTTGTTATACATGATGATTTTTGATGACAATGTTTTGAAGTCAGGCAAGGCTAAACAAAAGCCACATAGTAGCCCCTTTTACACTGTTCAATTCAGGAATGTTGGACCTTTTTTTCTGCCTCGCTGGTCCGTATAAATGATACTGACATGGGATGGGGTGGGGGGGGGTGTTGTTCCACCTTGATGCTGGAGGTAGAGGTACTTCACAGCCAGAGTGATGTCTGTTTATAAGTAGTGGGACTGACATAGTGGGACAGGACATTGTACATATTCCATCACATAGTGGATTTGTTTGGTTCATTGTAAAAAAGCAAAGGCAGCGCAACGAGGGGTCTTCTTAGCACTGATGTGTTGGGACCTCTGTATAAAAGGGGCCAGTGACTGAATATAATATCATCTTGTACACAGTATGAGCTCTGTATCATTTGTGCACATGATGAATGTCATGCAATGATAGTCGACACAAGTGGAGCTTTTCTTCATTGAATTTTATTTTATTGTTATGATGCTATTACAATAAAATATATTTAAAGAAAACAAAATGTTTAGGTCACTTTCTCTTCACTTCAGTTAAAGATGGGACAGACTGTGAACTCACAGGAAGGAAAGAAGTGATCAAAAACAAAGGCAATATCAAGAGAATCAGTTCCACCACAGTAGCATTTTGACCTTGACATAAAGCGGAGAACTTTTTGTGTTGAAATGTATCTTCATCTTGCAGTAGATATTCACTTCACAACATAAATATACTGTACAGAGTGATTACACAGCTCTCTCAACTGGAAAAACCTGGTGTGTCTTATCTTAGACATTAAGTTAAGGCAGGTGGAGTGATTGTCTACGACACCTTGAAATGTGCCACGGCGATGGATGAGCACAGAATGTTTCTAAATGTCCACAGTGAGAAAGTTTAGCTGCACATTCTTACAAACACTGGGTGAACGGTGTCTTTGTTTCTCAGGTGGTGCTGGTTACACTGACAGTCATTATCGGTTACATTGTCATCATCGCTGACAGACATGCTTTCAAACAGGGTTTAACACATCTGGGGACAAAATACATGTGCTTCTTTTCAACACAGATGAACACTGACTGCTACAGATACACTGTACAGTTTTCTAGAGTCAGTTGCCCGATAGGATATTCTGTTGAAAATCTATACATTATGCAGGAATATGCCAGTGACTGTTCCTATCAGTGGCCAAGGATGATCACCCTGACAAGAACAAAATTCTGGATGGAACACTTTACTTTTTAAAAATAGAACATGATGTGTATTAAATACTGTCTCCTCAACTGGATCACAGTGTTCATCTTTCATCTCTATAATGATTAATAATAGCTTGGCTGTTGTGCTCAGTGACAACTGCAACATGCATGAGAAACAAAAAATGGTGACAAATGTGAATGAGATTGGATCAGTGGCACAAGTTAGTAAAAAAAAAAGAAATACGAAAAACTGGCACATTTCGATGTAAATGTTCTACTCCTGGCAAACGCTACTTCCACATGAAGTAATAATGGTGTCATCAGGACGGATGTGTCGCTCACTACTATTAAACCAACCCCCTCTTTCTTACAGAAATGGACACAACTTCACTTAATGACTGAATGAAGGAATATACGCAGTGTCCTACAGAGTTCAGTTTATATTGCAACAGCACATACATTTTGAATGAAATACCACCAGAATTATGGGTTTAATTAACGTAAGAATGAGCAATCTTTTAAATAAAATATTCATATTAAATATATCAGCAAAACACATTGTCAACATTTTTTTTTTTTTTCCTACAATATTTGCTTTTGCCAACCAAACATGATTAATGACTTTGTGGTTCTGTTTAGGCCTCTCACAGCACAGCTGCAGGGACAGATCTTGGGTTGAATATTGAGAAAGTCAAGAAGAGAGGGATGGGATATGTTTAACGTCTTTGTATTAAATCATAATCCTGATTTCCCCTAAACTTGACCAAAGAGATTTAGTAACCTGAAGTTAACCAGCATCCTTTGCTTTGTATAGACCCAGTTGTTTGGAGACCAAGCAGAACAAAATGACTGCCATTCACTGCTAACATGCAGCGAGTTGCTGCTGTCAATATTTACTATAATGCCAACATTGAAAAGTGAAATTACAGATAGTACCCAACAAGTGACATTTGATCAGCTGTTTCAGGAAAGGACTGAGCTTTTTAAAATTTAAGCTATGTATTAGTGACAGGTTTCTAATGGTTTATGTCTTCAGCAGGAACCAGTGGACTTGGCTGATAGTCAAACACAGGGCAGGGAAGATTTGATGACAACAAGGAAATATTAGCACATTAGCATTAATTACAGAAATTATATGTTCGGAAAATGTGATCTTTTGCATTATGTGCTCCACCATCTTAGTAACAGCACCAATGATCAGTCAATTGTGAGTCAGTGTGTTGAAAAGTGACACAAACGTAACCTTTCTTTTTTGAGGGCCTGTTGTTTTCTTGAAAAATTGACTAAATAAATTACATTTTGCAAAGAAACTTGAAACCAAATGTTCCCAGATGCATATTTTCCCTCCCTGTGTCATCTTTGCTGAAGGGCAAACACTCACAGATGCTTCCTTTTGCTTTCACACGTTTTCTGTTTTAGAAAAATGCTGTCATTTTCATTCATCTCTTTCTTATCATTAGCACACTGATTTATCTTTTCTCCCTCCCCTCCCTGCTCTGATTTCCTTTTATTTTTTCACCCACAAAGCACACATTGAATACTGTGTACAGTTTCTCTATTTACCTTTTCCTTTCTCTGCCCGTGTCCCTCTCCCTCTCTGTTTCAGAGTTTGATGAATAATTATATTTGTCTTAACATGTCCGGCTTTGATATACCAATTTATTAACATCTAAATAGATTAAAGTAAAACTATACTGAACCCCATCGTTTTAGTTTTTTTTGTAAGGTTGGTGACTAAAAGAACAAATGCAGAGATAAGAGCAGTTCTAATCCAGTCTGACAAGACCACAGTGTTTAAAACCCTGAAGTCTGTATGCATCTAAATAATAATCTAATAATAATAATAATCTGGGTACAACATTGCTGATCTTGGAATCGTAAGGTCGCATCTGACATTTAGATCAAAAGAGATTAATTTAGACCCTAAAATCGGATTGCTGAAAAAAGGCTACAAAATCTGTTAGCGCACCCAACCATCAGATGTTTTCATACAAATAGTCCCATCTTGTTTCGTGACAGATGAACATCAGCTCACCCAGCACCCAATCTCACAATAAACATCCCATCGGTATCACTGGAAACTGGTTTCATTAACTACATGTGGATGTCACTATATGATCCAGGTAGCAGCTATGGACAGACACCAGGATGTGATGGCTGTTTAGCACTGGTGCAGGCTGCGCCCTCTTCCTCTGAGTTTAAATGTTTGCTGGGCAGCTGTGGGACGTAGGAAATCTTGTTGGTGCCATTGGATTTGTGTTATATTTGGTCAAAGAGAATTGAATGCAACTCTACAGGCAGATCTTATTTTTATGTTTTTGAAAACAGGGAAGAAAATCCAGTTTACAAAGGTCACGTTAATGGAGCTCTCAAGGATATAAAAACATTAACATTCAAAATAGCCAAACTGCCTTGAATACAGATGGAACTTTATAACTCCAAACTGAAAAGAACATTTTCTTCTCTCCAACTCAACTCAACTCACTAAGATGACCCAGTACGAACCTGTGTATCTCCTTAGATTTTTTTCACCTCTCTCACACTATCTCTTACATACTCAGACTCACTTAAACAAACAGCACATGACGGTGGAGCCTTCTGCGCACATCCCTCACACTCACGCTCGTTTGGCATGCAGCATCTCAATGAGCAGGTTGTTGCAGGGCACCTCTCCGCTCAGATGCATGTAGCACAGGTAGTCCTCGGCCTGGGTGCTGAGGGAGCGCAGCTCTGGCAGCCGCATCACAAGCTGGCTGAACTTCTCCTGGAACTGAGGGTAGGTGGACAGGGTGTACTCCAGCAGAGCTGCATTCACCTGCTCCTGGACGCCCTCCACAAATGCCTGGTTCTCCAGCAGCTTCACATCTGCACACACACGATGATACATAAAACATCTTTAATATTTTTATTAGATTTCTTGAGGCAGCCATAAAATCCCTGAGAGTATACAACATATAGCTATAATGAATTGAGATACATTGAGGGAGATGTTAAATAAGATAATTTGCCAGGACTTAAAGGTAATTAAGGGGAGATAAATATTGTTATGTATGTGTTGTGCATTTTAATGGGATTTTAAGCTTCATGATATAAAATATAAAGCAGACAAGAAGAATCATCTGGTTTTATTGTGCTTGTCCAGTAACCTGCTGTAATACATATTTGGAATTCACATTTTATATTGAATTTTGAGAATTTAGAATTTAGAATATGGCCCATATAAAGAACATGATTCTTCCCATGAACTGAAAAGCAAGCCTTTTAATAATGTGATTTTGTTGAAATATATAAAAAAGTTTTACAGTTTACACTAATTCCTTCTACACCACCTGATGAAGAGCACGGCCGACACACGCAGTGGAGCTATCTTCATGACAACTGATTGAACTTCTATATGCAGACACAGACACAGACACTATCACTGCAGACACAGTCGGCAATTTGCGGTTCAGTATCTTGCCATGCGGTGTAATATTGAAATCTAAAACAGACTTGTGTGGACCTCAGGTTTACTTTCTAGAAGATTCCTCTTTTGTTATATACATTTGTTTGCTTGCTTATTTGGATGACAACTAGTTAGTGCCAATATTGAGTTTGCCATTTTGATTCAGAGAAATTCCTTTAATTTGTTCCAGTGTGTTAGTATTACACTTACTGTATATATTAAAAGGCTATTTCAAAATAATAGAGAGAAGAAACCAATCAGTTTGATAAAAAAAAAAAATCATTTATATTAGCTACTGGGTTGCATATATACAGTATAGTATAGCTACAGCTTATATATATATAGAAATATATATATATATTTCTATATATATATATGTGTGTGTGTGGAGTGTGGGTGGCTGTGTGTTAGTGTTCGTGTTTCTGTGTACGTATGAGACAATAGCCAAGCCCTTGGGTGGACCGGCATTCAGCATCAGCTGAGCCCATCCTGGAGAATCCTTTCAGACAGTAATTAAATGTTTTGAATCAATGTTCTGAATCATCTTTTCAAACTGCTTAAGGGCAATTAAATTACCCCCAACAAACCTGACTCTGAAGATGAGGGAGAGGGAGAGCGAGAGCGCAAGCAAAGAAGCTGCCGGCAAAGACAGCAAATATTTTCTGCCTATGACAAGTGCTCTCACCATTCAAAAGCTCTTTGTTCCCCGCTTTGCCAGCGCTAAACAGCAAACACTTCTGGGAATCTGGGCAAGCCGCATCTATGCTCTCTCCATCTGCACAAGCCGCTACATGAATGTTGGTCCTACCATCGAATGATAGAGCCATCCATTACGCTTCTTTTGAATGCCATTAGTGGACAATGGAGGAGGATGTCTTTGTTAATATTGGCTTTTGTCAACCCTAGAAATTTAATTAAGTGAATTTATTGGAGGGAGAAAGGCCAGTTTGGAAAATACTTGTAACCTTATAGATAAATAGATACTGCAGATAAGCTGCAGCGGTGACAGATTTTCATTAAAATGTCACCGTTGCTATTCAAATAGTGCCAAGAGACAGCATCAATATGTCAGCGCCACAAACATGATTGATTTTTGCATCAAAACTGGCTATTCTTCTGCAAGTACACAATCTACACGTTACACATGTATAACCTCAGGACTTTCAAAACACATTTTGATTCAAGGATGAATCAGTCTCAATAAATATTGGAAAATCTGTACGTGAAATATTAATTATGTTTAGCCTATTTGAATGTTTTTAGTCTGACAACCCTGATATCATCTTATAATAAGATAGATATAAGATGACAACATGCCTCTTCATCCCATCACAGTGATGGATTACAAACATGAGGGTGACTCACTGGGGTTGAACAGGAGGAGGAATTTCAGGCAGGCGATCTCTCTGCGGTCAACCTGCAGCACCCGCAACCTCGCCGCCAGCTCCTGACCTCTCTGCACCAGACCGGACAGAGTGACCTCAGCTTGGGACAGGATGGATGACAGCTCCACCTGCAAACACAGGCTACTGGTTATTTTCTAAGCCCCTTAGTCATGAGACTTAAGTGCAAAGACTCTTTTTAAGTGAAGCGTGTTAAAAGTTGATCATCATTTGCAGGGTTTTTATGATGTTTTCTTTCCTTCTGTATTTTAATCAGACAGAAGAAAACAGAGTTTATCCCTCAACGTCAGTGGAACAACATAGAGAATAAGGTGTGTTCAAAAAAACATGACCTGAGCCACCTACTGTGGTAACAATTATTGCAAAATGATCTGTATCCCTTCACTTCACAACTAAACTGCTCACATTCATATTAACAGTCATAGAGGAAAGTCATGAATATACTCCAACATTAAGCATGTGGATATTCTGTGTTCTAAACAGAAAAACAACACAAAATCGATATTGTTTAAATTCATTATTAATTATTGAATAAATGTTATAATTCAGCCAGACAACAAATGATGATTGTTAATATTTTTCACTCTCAGCCCCACATTCCATCCACCCTCTTTTCAATATGTGCTGTGTGGTGATTTGATGACACACTGTCATTTAGGAATGTGCAACATAGAGATATATTTTATTACACCAGGATTGTTGAGATTCGTTTCATGTCAGGTGATCATGTGCTTCAGTGTTGCATATTCCCACTAATTAATTAAATTAGCAAAAACAAGCAAATGCAGTTTGTGGAGCTCTCTCAGAGCTGACTTGTACACATCGTTGTGTTAGTTAGGTCATCAGCAAAATCTCCTTGAAGTAACCCTTCAATGATACTTTATATAACTTTAAATTATAACAAATACCACATGATTAAACGATGCTCCAGGAAAAAACATTGGTTTCCAACCCATTTTATCAGCTCTTTAGAGGCAGCCACAGGTCAAGACCCACATTCTGATATATGGTGTTTTATCATGTGGTACTGAACATGACACATCTACATGTCTTCTTAACCGTACAAATTTAAAGATATTTTGCACTGTAAATATGGATCAGTGGCCTTTGTATAAAATATATAAAAATATCAGCACTGCTAAACCTACTCCTTTTGATAGATCAAACAAAGACAATAGACACTGGGACTGCAGTCAGAAGATTTGGAAACAAGCCTTTCTTTTGATTCAGCTGAGGTGTTAGTGAATGAAGCAGACTGTGCATTGTGTTGAGGGGAAGTTGTAGGTGGGAGTTGTTACCTCCTGGCCGGTCACCAGCAGGATACTGTCTTCCTTTCCATGTTGCACTTGTCTGAAAATGTGATCCAGGACCAGAAGTTCCGACCAGCAGTTATGGAGCAGCTTCATTTGATCTCCCACCTTCGGACAGACAGACGGATGGAGAGAAGAGGCAGATGAACGAAGAGAGCAGAGACAAAGAAATCTTCTTCTTATGGCAGGTCTACAATCTGAGGTTAATTCTGTTCATACATTCACATCGCATGGCTTTTTTCTTTTCCTTCTCTTCTTTGTTGACGTTACACTGAAAATCCTGATTTTTCAGACAGTAAATAGTTGGGATTATTCATCTTTTAATGTCTCTCACAGATTCTACACTCACCTTGGTTGGAGGAAATCAATAACCTCCTTTTCAAATAAATTTTCTACCATTTTGTGTTGTTATGTACAACATATAAAATGGTCTATGGAAGCCTCTGACTTTTCCTTCTTCACTGTGTAAATTTTAAAATAGTGTATGTTGCCTTGCAGACAAATCTCACTAAATTATGTGACAAAAACAGAGATGAAAAAAAGAGAAGAGAAATGAAATGATGCTTGGTGGTATGTGTATGTCAGTATGTGTGTTTCTTCTGTGAATGTGTCCTATGTTGTGTATTTATGAGCATCGTCTGAGACCTGTTCACCTCTCCCTAACCTTCTATCTGCTCTGCTCTGGGGGATGGACGTCCAATATTGTCTACACAGTGAAGGACACAGCAGTCAGTAATTTTCCAGCCGCAGCTGCTAATAGGCCCAAACACACATTTGTCTGACACGGAGCTGACAGAATTACTGTCTATGTGAATTAAACTATATATCAGTGGATGAGGGGAGGGTCCAATCTTGTTGGCCACAAACCCATCTGAACTGCTGCAGTGGTGGGGTCCTGGCTGTACAATGATAAAGGAAGGGGTTAAGGAAGTAAGAGGTCTCAGCGACCTCCTGCGCTTCCTCTTCAGGAGGAGTTGTACAGTGAGCTGCAGCCAAAAAATCAGGGGGAAAGGGTTTTATTTTATTCAGTGTTACTGCCTGCCCCAAGGACTGGGTTGCACTGATATACAGTATCAGGTTATAAAGCTGTCATATGTAATGTTTTACCTGTGAGAGCCACATTGTATCTCACAGCCATGAAGCACAAATCTCCAGGATTGCCACAGAAAATAAAAAGCATATATCATCAGCTATGTGTGAAACATCAGGTCATGCCATGTTCATGAAATATTTGTCAGGAGTTGTTTAGAACACAATGCCGATCATGAGCACCTTGTTTGAAAATGTACAGTGTTTTTTTTCAGTTTTTCCCTGTAAAGTTAACAAATATGACTATAGACCACATTTGACCCTTCAAACACCATTAATCCTTTGATTTGTATTTCTTTTTTATTACATTATCAATAATTACTGAAAAACTGGACCCTATATTGATACTGAACCACGAATTGCCCGTCATAGAAAAAGGTGCTGCCCATAGATGCACTGTATGAATGTATGTGTGTGAATGGGTGAATGGCAATAGCCTGTACTGTAAAGATTAGAAAAGTGCTAAATAAATACAGACCATTTACCATTTATATTGGCAGATTTTTCACTTATACATTGCTGCTACACTGACCAGAAAAATAAGTGACCTGGTAGTTCCTACATCCTTTTACGGCCATTTCAGATTTTTGAGAAAACTTTGGGTCACAAAACAACAGCAGTTTTATCAGTTTTATGTTGAAGATAACAAACACAGCTGGTTTAATCTTATGTAGAGAGAATTACTAAGATTTCAATACCTCCATATGCCCTGTGCTTGGCCCTATTCGAACAGTTTACTGTGCTTGGTGCTTTGCTTAAAGTGGGTAAATATGACATAGAGATGAACTGCAGATGTTCACATTATGGTTCCTTTGAAGGCTGTTACTGACAGTTCAAATCCACCATCTCTCTGGTGGTTAGTGAAAGTAATCTTGAGCAGGAGAGGCTAATGGTGTTACAGCCTTTTCAAATCAGCATTCAGGCAGTCAATGATTGGCAATGCCAGCTCTGGCACAAATATATATTGGCATCACACTATCAAACCGTGATGTAGCAACCCTGACGACAACACCAGGAAGAGCAATATAAATCCAACATGTCTGGATTCAGGCTGCTTTGAGAGGGATGACAGTGTCGGACACACACTCCTCAAGTCTGCCCATTCATTATATTTTGCTGAATTAAGAGTTGAGGCTACATGCGTCGTTGAATGTGTTTTGCAGTGGTGTGACAGTGTTTAGACGATGCAAGTGTCTTCTGTGTTGTCAGTGGGAATAATGTTGAGTGTGCTGCAGTGCAGCTGTGAAGAAGCAGTGGACACAATGTTCAGTAAGTAGCAGCAGATACTGTACAGCAACACTATTGGCAAATGAAAAAGCTGCATTTCTACTTACTTTGGAAACATGAACATAAACTTAAACCTGTGCTGCACCTCATCAACAAACCTGCTGCTGTTAACAGCAGACACAATATGAGAATGTTACTGGAAAAAGATTCAATCTAATGTTGGAAAAATAATTTTAAGATTTAAAAAGATTGATTATACAATATCCCTCACTGACATTTGTAATGTGACACAGAGACACAGAGGGAATATATGAATATTTGATAATATTCATATTTAGTCTTAAAAGGTCTTGTCTTCCTGAAAATGGATTCCTCAAATTTTAAGTATTGTGTATATAACTTTGTTGCTCAGAGTAAATCTTTATTGCATTCAATTTTTGAGCAGAACTCTTCAAAATCTTCCTGGACATGTTACTGTGTCACTACACTGGCTCTAGTAGCACATTCATGATGATCAGTATGTGCACGTCCTCAGCAACAATGTAGACGAGCGCAGCACAGAGCTGCAGTGGAGAGCTGACATTCCCCCGTTATCGCCTACATGGAATGTAATAATCCAGCCCAGAGAAACAGCTCTTTCTGCCGGGGGCTATCTTGGCAAAAAATGCTCAGCTTTATTCTCACTGTCCATGCTGGTCGTCCACTGTACATAAAACTGCTCTGACTGTCAACAGAAACACATCAGATGAATTAAGCATGAAGCTCTGAGAAGGCAAAATCTGAAAAAATCATATTACTTAGTGTTAAAGTGCAGAAGTGAACATTTTTCTCATTTTGCTCCTTGCCTGCCTCTGTTTTCCATTTATTTTATAGAATTAATTATTTATGCAAATCAAAAGAGCTCTCAATTTTTTTTTTATGCTGATGTTGCTGATATACCACAACATTTTTAGAACACTATCTCATTATGATTTATAGATTTATTTTCTGGCCCCTACAAATGATAACTACCTTCTCTCCAGCTAATATGTCATCTTACATTCACCTATGTTTCCGTCTTTACTTTTAATTACATCAAATAATTCACAATGCACAGGGAAATTGTCAGTCTGTCTGAACTGAAACTACAGTTTTAAATGTTTACAGAGAGTAGAGAGACAGAGAAACACACATTCTTATTTCTAATCATTTCTTATTTTAAAATTATAATTAAATAATATTTATATATATAATATATTAATACAAACATAAATAGCAACATGGGGAAACTTTTGAAATAAACGTCTCTGCCGAGGTTCAAAGTGCTCTTCATAAAATGACTTCATTTAGGCTATCCACTTCTGCAAAACAATGTCCCAGCAGCTGGACTATGGTTCAACATCATGAGGAGGAAGCAAAGGATGATGCTCTTAATTTAATATAAATAAAAGTTTGTAGCTACTTCAATTCAGCTGTTGAAATCTTCTCAGAAAAGACACAGGAAATGAAAGGTGAATTATTGTCTTATGCCTATGACATAATAAAAGACCTCAACAACCATGAAGGAAATAGTGTTTATAATATTTTCTCTCCAAGCAAATATCTTAATTGTACAGGGGATAAAAAAAACAGTGATGTAACTGATTATCCTAATTACCACTACACATACATGTGTTGAAGGGACACACTGAGACTACGTATGAATGAGAATCAGATTAGAGTTCCACGCTCCTGCTAATATAGTGCGACAAAAGGCCGAAAACATGAATGAATATGTGAGCAAGTCTGCAGTGTGCAACACAAATGTGAAACAGGTATCCCATTGCGCAGTGCTGCAGGCGTTTCTGACAGTAAATGTTAATCAATAGTCCTATATAAGATTTGAAAACGTATGGACAAGTAAATTTGAATCTGCATATTTTAGGGAGGATTGTAATATGTTAAGACATTTTCTTGTCTACTCCACGGTGATGACATATGAGCAGCTTCTGTGCTTCTCTCCTTTATCAGTTATGGAAAGAAACATTGTTGTTAGTCTGAGAGGATACAACAAATCACACCTTCAACACAATGTGGTCTTTGTTTCTGAGATGAGGATGGCATAAAAGAATCAAATCCTTCCTGATGTTCTCAACCATCATATTTAGTCCTTTTTATACGACACATGTCCATTTCCATCTCTACTGATATGTTTCAAGAATCTGAAACATCCATCTCTCACGTTTCTATATAACATGTACCTTGAACAACCAACCTGTGCTTGTATATACTGTATTTTTAATGACCTCACACTGTTGCCATCATCTGTTAGCAGCCCTAAACATGACTGAATGTATACACGTTTGCATGTGTATAGTGCCTTTTTACAGGAAGCCATGCTGCTGTCTATGCAAAGACGCATCTGCTTTTGGGGCAAGCAAAGAATATAATCAGAGAGAAACTAAACAAAGACCCAGCTCTGTTCATCCAGCTCTGCTTACTTCTACTTTGCTTAGGTGATTTCAAGCACAACAGACAACTCTTGTGTTAATAGTCCTGGCAAAATATGGTTAAAATTAGTTCATGTAAATGGTTCACTGAGTTAACAGGGGACTGTTTCACATATGACAGGAGCAGACGTGCTCCATCTGTATATGTTAAATTTAAATACAGTGTATTACATCTGATCAAGAAACAGGCCAACTAGAATCTGATAACGGCCTCAACCCAACTTGTGTTGCTACAGGCAGATTATAGATATCATATCATCATTTTTAACAGAATGTTTTCCTCATAGTTGTGTACCAAGCATGATTTGCCAAAAAAGAATTCTGATCCTACATTTTGCATTTTTACTTTGATTAGTGGGTGTATACAGCATAACAGTTAACCGCAACAACCGTATTGATTTCTACAGCATGACACGTCAAGTTTGACTGTGACAGCAAATGATATACATGTTTGTGTTACAGTGTGTTATAGTGTGTCTGGAGTAGCTCACAAAGACAATCAGTGCTGCAGATGATGGACTGGGACACTGATGTAATTATCCTCAGAGGTGTGTGTGTGTGTGTGTGTGTGTGTGTGTGTGTGTGTGTGTGTGTGTGTGTGTGTGTGTGTGTGTGTGTGTGTGTGTGTAGTCCGATCATCTAAATGCATGACATGACAAAAAGACTCCAGCGTCTGAAAGACTGAAGCTATTGCTTCTGTCCTTGCAGAGCAAAATCACCCAAGTACAGGCATTAACCTCCCGTGTGATCTCCAGTCATTATACAATGAGGCATGAAGCCCCTCTTGCAAAGAACTGAATTGTAGTTTCACAACGTATACAAATCCACTGTTGCCTAACGTGGGCTTCAGGCAGTGTGGTTGTATGAGTCAAATTTGGATGTGTTTGAGGTTTTTTATACAAAAAATGTATATAAGGCTGTGAACTCTATTGCCTCAGATCTAAAACAAGCCAGCTGATCGTAAAACACCTGTTTGCCTCTGATTTCTTAGAGCAAAGGAAATGTTATGCAACTGCATTCCTATTTTTTTTTAGTAACATATTGCATTGTTAGAAAAAAAGGGACAAATAGAAAATAGGAAAACTGCAAAACGGAAGAGAAGAGTAATGTGACATGTCCTTGCTAAAGCTTGTAATTATTATTATTTAGATGTACACTTCAAAAACTGCTGTAAATGATCATCAACATATCTTAGCTGTTCCTAAATATCAACACGTGTTTTAGTTATGCTAGATTCATCAATGATAATATGAAGTGTTTTTCAAAATGTTTAAACGATAGGGCCATTGTGAGAAGGGTTCTGTACTTGTCTGTTTGAAAGTGGACTCTTTCAAACAGACAAGTGGACTCTGGCTTCCAGTCTTTCTGATTGTAAACTTTAAGTTTAAATTTCACAATTCCTAAAAACAGAGACATATATTAGAGTTTTCCCACTAACCTCAGCTTTGATACAGACATTAGGAAAGTTCATAAAGGTAGGAAATATAATGTGGCATTCATGGATTGTGAGCTTTTTTTTTTTATTTCTCCGATTTTTTGAAATGTGAAATTTATAACTGAAAATCAGAGGCATTGATGGAGGAAATGGAAAAAGTAAAAATTTAAAACAGAAAGAAAAAAATCAAAAGACAAATGTTTTTGCTTTTTGTATAAGGAACATTTCATTTATGGTATTCTTAGTATTTATCATACCTCTTTTTGTGAAATACAGCATCGATGACATAAATTACTAAGTTAGAATTCAGATAGAGATTTTAGACTGTCCTGTTCAAAGGCTGGAATTTAACATAAAATGAAATCTGGAGTGCAGCTGTAAAATGTGACCTTTGAACTGTTCAGAGTAGACATGCCTGTGTGAACATGAGGATGGGGCAAAGAGCTTGGTACTCACCCTGAGCTCCTTGAAGAAGATGCAGCTTCGAGCCCACTCCACTATGGAGAAGAGAGTCTGGTCTGCCATGCGACACATTAGACTGAAGGTGCTGGGCTTGTCCAGCCGGCCCCGGCCACTCTGCTCCTGCTGCAGATGAGCCACAATCTTATTCTGCACCACCAGTTCATCTGGATCACAGCGCAGCAGCTCCAGCACCAGTGGTGGCAGGCTGGGCGGCTGTGGCGAGGCTGAGGGGTACATTTCTGGGTAGGGGTATCCTGTCAGAGACTCAGGTGAGCTGGTGTAGTCAGGACACTCAGCTTTAATTGCCCTGCCAGGGAAGGCTGTGTACTGGTACTGGCTAGTGATTGGCATGTGGGACTGCATGGCCATGCCTAAGGATGGGGGTCCATAGAGGTTGGCCTCGTAGTCTGTCGGGGTGATAGAGCTTGGGGTGGAGGGGAGCAAATTTTTGGAAATGGTGGGCAGCGTGTGCAGGGTGCCGGTGAAGCCATAGTCAGTCTGCAGCGGAGAGGCTGGTGGAGGAGCTGCGCTCTCCAGCTTGAACCCATTGGATCGTATCAAAGCCTTCTTCTGTTGCTTCAAGGCCCTGTCTCTCTTGTACATGGGGCCAAATTTATTCCTCCCCCCACGCATGCGGTCTGCTCGCACCGCTGTCATACAAGGGACAAGAGGCAAAAAACAGATTTACTATTAAAACACCAACTCTACTGAATTCTGCTGCACTGTCATCCCAATAAACTGAACTCAGACTCTGTACTCCTAGACCATGAGCTGCATTTCAGCAGCAACACTTCATACAGAGTAAATAACAGACATGTTGGTCATTTTTGCTTCCCTTTTTAGGGCTGAGAAGAATCCCCAGAGTCTGTGCAGCTCCACTCCTTCTTGTAGCCTAAATAGAGCTTTTGATTTAAAACAGGGGAGTCTCCGGGGTTTTATCAGTAAGTCAAGAATGTGTCCTTTTTCTGCTACGGAAGCAGGTGCTTTCCTGCATTGCTGTCTGGGAATTAATCTCATCCCATGTGCATAAGAAACAAGAGAGCCACCAGCACCAAAAAAAATATTTATAGGTGTTCTTCAGAAAAAATGATTAAGAACAGCTAGTTTGTGGAATTATTATTAGAATTATACCATACAAACTGCAATAATGAATGTGTAACAATTTTAAGTCTCTACATTTTCCCCTCCCAAGTGATAACTCATTGACCCACGAATAAATGTTGTCTGCAGATCGGATCCATTTAAATTTGGGCTGTGCACAGTGACGTTTACCTTCTAGCCGCATCCCGACGTTGAGGCATTTCTGGAAGCGACAGAAAGGACATCTTTTCCTCTGGGTCTTGTCTATTTTACACTCTTGGTTTTCCGCACATGTGTACCTCTTGTTATTCTGCACCGTCCTCTTAAAGAAGCCCTGAAACACGCACCACACATGGAGTTTTTAATCATCCAAACTTGTGTCTTTAAAATAAAACAACATTATTTAATCAGCAGCAATAGGCTACATATTATAATATATTAATTCATATACACATCAGGATATAACATTGTTTGATATTTTGGGACATGAGAAATAGAAATAAAAAGCTTTTGTCTATTGTTTGAATGTTTTTTGTGTATTTTTCTGCATCTTTACCTTGCAGCTCTCACAGGTGAGCAGACCGTAGTGGTATCCAGACACTTTGTCTCCACACACAGGACACAGCTCTTCAAGGTCATCATCATATGTGTATTCCATAACCTTCAAAGTCACACCTTCACACCCAAACACACACACACACACACACACACACACACACACACACACACACACACACACACACACACACACACACTCACGCACACACACCCAGGACACTTAACGTACTGTTGAAACGTCCACATTTTCTCTCGACGATTAATAACAGAAAATAAAAAGCGTATCCTCCTTTATTTTTACAATAGTCTAGTTAGAATAAGATGATTTGATTTAATAGGTTTTCAGATATCTGGCACTTTTAAACACGTTATATTTATTAAATAAAAAAAACATAATATTTGTATTAAAATTAGCCTATGTTTGTTATTGTTATCCCTGTGAAATAAATAATATTGTTGTTGTTAATCAGCATGGCCGAATATGTTGTTTCTTCACATTTAAAGAAATTTAATCTTACATTTATAGAACTATAAAGCTATAAGAACACAATTTATTTGAAACTACCTCAATTATTTAATGCAAATGAATTTTGTGCGCATTTTGAGCTGAATAATAGGTATGTATATTATACACAATAGCCTACTGGTTATTTTAGAATAGATATTGTTCTGCATTCTTTATTGAAGCTCTTTTGCCAAAAAAATATTTTTAAGACATGAATTCAAATTTATCGAACAGTCAATTTATTGAATAGTTGAACAGATCAACAAATGATCTGTGTTGATATAAAAAAAACGGTCGTTAACGAATGTCGGAAATACTGAGACATGATTTAATAGGATAACTATTACCTACATGAGTTTATATATATATAGTTTTTTCCTCACTTTTTACAGTCATAATGACTGTTGTGATTTAGCGCTATATGTGTATGTATTATTTCATAAATAACCGGAATGTGAATTTTAAGACCCCGCTCTCCATGCATTTTCTTTTCACTGTGAATTTATGACATAATAATATACGATACAAACTATTCCTCAACTTAAAATGTGACCTCTGTGAATTTGAATGAATCCACCCCATCACAACACACACATGACTTTTATTTCCCACTGTGTGTGTTTTTTATTCGATGTTGAAATCCTCTACCTGCCAGGGGACATGAAGAAGCTTCATCACTGAGTTCACAGTATAATTCATCACAGGCTGTAGCGCTTGGCCCGTTAGACGGAGCGGTGAAACACTGCTCGGCCGCCGTGAGGAATCGAACAGCGACAGAGCTCCACTTACTCTGCGGCCGTTGAGCTCCCACGTGGAGACAGAAGCAGTCGCAGTGACGAACGGGGAAGATGTGAGGAATCAGCGCGAGACGTGGAGGCCATGAAACTGACGTGTAACACGCCCGGTGAAACGGTCCAGAGGACACGCGGACAGTCGGAGGATGTACGAGAGTTGCTGCGCGACGTCTGTATGAAACAAATCAAATGATTATAAGTAATTTTGTTGTTTTGTTATTATTATTATTATTATTATCATTATTATTATTATTATTATTATTATTATTATTATTATTATTGTACGCTCGTTGTTTGACATGCCCAAATCATCAACACATTAAAATAGGTCGTTAGATCAGACTATTAGTTTTCTAAAGATTATATTGTCGACCGGATTTTAACGCTATAAATTGAATAACTTAGCAACTAATTATTACAAAGGCCTATTTTATTCTTTTGTATTCTTTGTTTTTTTCTAAATGTTTACTTAATTTCACAATTGTTGTTCTCGTGTTATTTTTGTTTTTAAAGAGACCTACTTGGATTTTTTAAATGTTCATTGTCGTTTAACAAAAGGAGAAGCACACATTTATCGGTTTTAACAAAAATAAATACATTGCTGTATTTGCCTGTCAGACAACTTATCATGTATCTTAATGAGACAACAGGCTGTGGATCTGTGATGCTGAGGATTTACTTTGTGCAGGTTTAGGGCACACAGCATTTAAACATTTACTTGCAGGCTATAATGCAGACACAGACTGATGACAGAGGAGAGACTTACCGTGAGCCTTGTCTCCCAACATCTGAACCGCAGCCAGTCAGTGGTGATTGTCTGATGAGTACAAGCTGATGGAGGAGTAGCTGCAGCCTCACATTGGCTGCTGAGCAGAGCAAAATCAAAAAGGACACAAATCCGGATGGACACTGTCTATTTTAACACTGCTTTAAGAACCAGTGAGGCCACAATTGCAGCTCGGAGTGAAACTCCTTCTGTCCGCTCGCTCTTTACTGTGCATCCCTTATCAGTAAAGTTAGGCTAGCGAGCTGCTATTGGTGGACCCTGAGTCACGTGACGGACGCTCGCTGCCTCCTCAGTGGAAATGCCTGGACAGAGGAGCAGAGCGGTGCTGATGAGGAGTCACACCTTCTACACACACTCAGGAACCGGCTCGATCAGCTCAATTTGTACAAGCCCATTTAGCAAAAAAACTGCAAAAGAGCAGCTTTCACAGCTGTAGTTACAGAGGATATTATCACACATTTGTTATTCAATTACATATGTTCTTAAATTTACTTTTGATGCAGAAGAGACTTTGGAGAGGGAACTTTTGAATACACACGCGACCCAACAGATTATAAAACACTCAAGTTCTCAAAATCTCTATTCTGACATGATTACTGTTGTATGGTTACATCAACAATACTAATACTACTGATAATAATAATAATAATAATAATAATAATAATAATAATAATAATAATATGTGGCACTATTGATTAGTATATGTTATAATGAGTTGTATTTATTAGGTTTATATTAGACTAATTAGGTATTTGCCATTTCATCAGCTTTCATTTCTATATAGCTTTAGCAGAGTAATCGTACAGATTTACTGATTGTTCAATTTATTTTTAAACCGGCTTGTTATTCATTGTTGGCTGTTTCATTCTGGATATTTCTATATTTATACATATACATGCATGCACAGTTGTTCCAGCTCATGTTGGCATTAATATCAATTGACTCTGTTCGGGCATTTTGCTTGGTAAGCACTGTGAGACGTCAAACTGTCTATTGTTAGCTGATGATACAGGAAGCAGTGGGTGGCTGCTGAGGATCCGTCAGGATTCTGAGGGTCATTGTGTGGAAACGCGAACAAAGCTGAGGGTCCTCAACTGTTGGCCGTCATACAGTTTTAAAGACAGGAAACACAAACAACACTGACATTGATACAAAGCCCATATCCATTTGCTGAAATTGATTACCATCCCTTTCTGGACTGTTAGATGGGTTCAGTCTCTGCCATACAGTGAGGGGTTCTCTAGCTACACACATCTCTTCCTCATGGTCACCCTTGGTAAAACTTTTCAGACCAATGACTGTCCCTTGAGGATACAGAGTCATATAACTGTTCATTTAGCATTCTTAAAATACAGTTTACCAATTAGCTTCTTAGCGTTACTGGACACATATCTCTTTCACAATCAAATGCCGCTATAATCACATCTTTCGCGAGCAAGTCCAAATCATTTGTATGTCTTCAATCACTCACACAGGGGTTAATCCTGGTTGTTATTCTAAGAGCAGATTTTGGAGAACAAATTGCTCAACAAACTCTCATACCAACATGCTGATTATAGTTTGATGATGTTGAATTACCAGTGGGAGGATAAAGATATATCAGCAGAATTTATGGTAAAATAAGCTGCTTTGTAATTTGTTAATGTTAGGGGATGGATTGACAGTTGATAGACAGCACCCTGACTTCCACTCACATTGCTCGTCTGCTTGACAGTGAATCTGAAGAGTTTGGAAGAAACTGATGGTAAAATGGTCTGTATTTAGTCTTGATGGCCACTCAAACCACTTTGCAGTACAGTTTATTGCCATTTAACCCATTCACACACACATTCATACAGTGCATCTATGGGCAGCACTCTTTCTATTAGGGGCAATTCAGGCTTCAGTATCTTGCCCAAAGGCACTTGGGCATGCAGATGGGGAAGACTGGGATCGAACCGCCACCCTTGATGGTGGGGAAGGTAAGTTCATGGCACTGAGGTGTTGTCTGAAGACAATTAGTCAAGTATAAAATGTCCGGATGTTGACAGGAAAACCAAAACGACAATAAAACACAAATCGGAGTGATTTATGTAACATTTTAAATGTTGCACCCCATTGGTGACCTGGGGACAACATATCACAAAGATGTAGAATGATATAATATATAAAGATTCTACAGATGATTCTTAACCATCTATAATGAACCCCTGGAAAATTCAAAATTCAAACAGTCCTGCAAGAAATCCCCCTTCATTGAGGTTCTGATGGTCACTTTTTATTATCTCCACCAATATTTGCATCGTTGTTTATCTATCTGTTTTTCATCAGGATTAGGCAAAAACTACTGTGGTTTTTATTTTTTCAACTTGGTGGAGGGGTTGGGCCAGGGAAGAACCCATTAACTTTTGAGCCGATTCGATCGACGAGGCAGATCCAGGATTTGTTTTATCATTATCTTTAACTGTGACATTTTTATGAATTTCTCACGAAATAATAGAGATGTTTATGAAAAAATCAGCCATATGTAGAGTGCGTATATCTATTTACAGGCCCACTTTGGTGGTGATCATGTTGATAATGTATGATGTCTGAGCTCATTAAATGTACATGCAATATGGTGAAAAAAGTGCCTGTCAGCCTTGATATGCACATCTGAAACTGTTTCAGGTGTTGACTGAACTGCATGATCTTTGTGGGGGATATAAATCGTGCTGCTGCTGAAATGCTTTGCATCATACACAGAATTGTGTTTGTTATTGGTGTGGACAAAATTAGACAACACTTGAAACACCAACTGAGTGCACACTAACTCAAGTGAATAGTAAAATATAATGTATATTTATATAGTAACAAATGCAAATCTAAAAATTTTAAATATGGTGTGAAACATGATTCTGTTATGTTTCAGTTTTGGTCAGCTATGTAAGAGGCATGTAGTGTTATTACCTATAATCATGGATATATATATATATATATATATAATATAATCAATTTAAAATGCAGATGTGAATCTCTGAGCAGGAAGTCACATGTGGGGAAAAAGTTGAGAGCAAATTTGAATAATAATAATGTTCATTCAAGGCTCCACTTTTCCTAGTTCATATCTTTTCATGATATGTTTTGGTAGTAAATGATAGTAGTTGCAGAAAGTTTACAGCAGCTTAATGTTAAGAATATCAAGCAGAGTGAACTCATGGCCTGTCCCTTTCAAAGCTGAAAAACTTGCACAGCACATCTGAGTCATTAGACTGTTTGCTCAGCAGAAGGTGCATACAGGGAGATAGGTTCTATCGATCAATCTGTTTCACCCCTGACCTCCCAGAGTCACAGCAAGGTCCTCAAGTAGCCTATATCTGCTCATCCGACTATTAGGGAGCGCAGACCAGAAAACAAGCTAGGCTGGCTGGGGGAGGGGGCCCCCACTGAGTTGGGCCCTCTGTCACTGGGGCCAAGAAATATGGCCTATCTGCTGTTTTTTCTCTGGCCCGATTTTGTTTTGCAAGTGTGCTGTGGCTACAGGTCAGCAGAGCCCCAGCATCAGACAAGCTCTGTCTCTGTCTCCCAGATATATTTGTACAATAAATAAAGGGGAAGGACTAGGACCTGGCTTGTGTTTTGACTTCATCATTTATATTTAGTTCATTTTGTGCCCTCCCACCCAAAACCATTTTCTGCCGGGATGGCAGGATCTTTATTGATAAAAGGAAATAGCCTGCAATCACTCTGGGTGAAAGCTACAGGAGCATGAGCTTCTGTGTTGTACACAGAATTCAAAGATAATTTGTATGATTTCAGATTGTGAGCTTGTTGATCCCGTGTCGATCAGCTGCCTTCTTCTCTTCTGTCACAAATGCAGCAATGTTACATGTGTTGGTTTCCTGGTAAATAAAAAAAAAAATCCATTGAAACCACCTATTGAATATCACACTTACTTACTCTGAAGGGCAATACTTATTCCAGCACAATGTCAGATAAGTGAAATTAGATTCTCTAAGGGCAGAAATATTCATCTGGTGATAACTGTTGTATGGTGCTACACTGAATCCCTCTAGAGACAAACAGCCTTGTATGATTTCAAATGGTTGATAGTGCAGATATCATAAAGAATATTTACCTCTTATCAGCCTTGCTCATTGTTTTAGGTTTTGTTCGACTCCTATCTGCTGACAATATTAAATGATTTACATCTGGATGAGATAATGAATGAACCACTATGCCACTCTTCAACCTTCCATAGGTTTCAGAAAATGATTCTTTCTCAAAAGGAAAAGGAATGAATGAATTTCTCTAGGCACGACAGAAACACAGCTGTATAATGCAGCTCTATTTACTGTATATATTATGTACATCAAACTCATTGACATGTATTTTACTTGACTTGACTCAAAAGCTAAAATGAAAGTATAACTATGATTTATAAAACCTAGAGTAAAATATTGTTGGCCACAAGATAATTAATGTTGTGCTGCTGCATTGAAAATTATGTCATTATGGAGACCTTCTCTCCCACAACTCTAAAACAAATATGACTTATTTTAAATTTCATTAGGTAATGCTCATATCCATATTTACTACCTGGTCTTCTTACTTGCCTTGTTTGATAGATATATGTTTGTTGACACTTTTCTGCCACCTACTGTTTACTATGGATTGTTGTGAAACCAATGGCAGCATGTGAACAGTGTTTTGCACATGCTGGCACAGCTCAATTAGTTTTTTTTCTCTTGTGCACCTGCACAATACAAAAAGACAGGGAGCCAAAACATTGCTCCATAGCGGGCATTAGAGAAAACTCCTACGAGTAACTTTGTACCTTTATTCCACTGTGGAAAGGAAAAAAATATATGTGAGGTAATTAGAGAAATGAAGAAAAAAATGATAATGCTTGATTTGAAATCAAACAGGGTAACATTCATTTGCTCTAAACATGGAAGGACAGAACTGGAGTTCATTAGAAAAATAATGTTTGCAGATTCAAGCAAGCAAATCTGCTTCATTAGCATCTAGCAATGTATGTCCCCTGCAATTTTTACATGTGACATCAACCTATGTACAAATAGATGAGTGGCTGTGGCTGAGGGGGGTAGGTTGTCCACTAACCAGAAGGTCTCCCCATTCCACATTCCCCACTTCTCAAAGAAAAAGTTCTCTACTATATGAATGGGTGAATGGCAAAAACTGTACTGTAAAGTGCATCAAGACTAGAAAAGTGCTTTATAAATGTAGACCAATTTACCATTTCATGAAGCTTTAAGCAAAAGGTCTACTTGACTAGGGTTTAGGAAAAATCAAGGTTTGCATTAAAACAGTCAAATGTTTTTAAATGACACAAGCTGGCATCTGAAACTGTTTCAGTGAAACAGCATTTTAAAATGGAAAAAAATGAATTGATCGCTTTAGCTCTATTGCTGATATAATCTTGAGCTATACAAACACACGCATCACATCACATGTGATGTCACATGACCATATACATACAGAGGACATGTGTATACCACTGTAAATAGGAAGCACATTGTCTACTATTCAGTTGGTTGCCTAGTTGCAGAAACTAAGGACAAACTAAGTAAAGTAAAAGTAAAAGCAGAAATTTATTTTCTTGGAAATGTAACTGACAGTTAATGTCTGTACCATTTTTCCAAAAGTCAAAAACTAAAGCAGTGCAAGCACCATTTCTGAAAATCACCATTTTCAAAAGCTTCTAAACTGACAACTGCCAATAAAACCCTAACTGCATTTAAGGGTTTTATTGTATTTAAACATGGGACTTACATGAAAACCTGTGCACTGTCAAATATTGACATAAATATGAATTTAAGTTAAAATGTGTGTGTTTATGTTTTGTCATACTCAATAACTTTGACACCAATAATTGTACATATTGGTCACCTCATATCGATATGAACATTATAAAATACCACAGATATCATCATTTGCTCGAGCATCTTCAAGAGTAGTCTGTCTTTTACCAAGGATACACAGTCACCACCTTTAACAAATTGTTTAATCTATACCACACCTCTGTGGTATAGATTAAAAATGTTGTTAAAGAGCAGTATGAACAGGTGAGAGTTCCAGGGCTTTGTGTTTCACAGTCATAAAAAAAAAAAAAAAAAAAAAAAGGAATTAAGTGAGATTTTGTGCTAAACAGCCGGCATTCTGTGTCCTCATGTCTGTCCTTGACCAAGCCAGGGCACAACCACAACAAACCACTTAGAAAAGGGAAATTAAATAGAACAACCACAATAGCACTGAGAGAAAGCAGACATGGCAGGGGGTTTCCGTAGTGTCATCCTACAAGGTCAAAACTAAAATAACCCTAATATATCTGATCCCTATAACACACAATGTCTTTATAAATTCTCAAGAAATTAATTCAGTTTATCAACTGACCTTCATTAGCATTGCACTGAGGGGTGGATTGATTGAAGATCAACAATAAATCATTGCCATTGACTTGATTGACTCATGCCCCCTGCTGGTACATTGTAATCACTCACTGACTGACACCATGTGTCTATATTTTTTTTACTTTTCGTCACCGAACAACAACTTGGGCCCATTTATCAGAATGCAAACAATTTAACAATAATGATAGTAACCACTTATTAATATTAAACCGTCCTCCATAAAAAGAATCCCAAGCAGAAAATGAGTTAAGAAAAGAATATTATCAGAAAATCACAAATTTAGAGCCCCTCATACATAAATACAACAACCTGCAATTTGAGACAATCTAAAAAACAAAAAAAAAACATAAACAAAAAATATGTGTGTATTTTACACATTACACCCATATATCAAAATCTCATTTAAATCCTTAAATTTGCAGTTTGGATTTTTTCCTATTCACAAGAGCATCTGTGAGGTCCACCACTGATGTTGGGTCAAAGTACCGGTTCATGTTCCTGTTCATCCCAAAGGCCCCAGATTGGTATGATGCTCATCATCAGTAAATTCAATGTGACAATAAGCAGTAAGCTGGTTGGACCTGAACACCTGAACATCACTAATGCTTTGGAGAGTACATCAAATCAAGAAGTATTAAGTAGTAGCATTAACTTCAAGAGCATTTGTCCTTGTAACTTGTTCAGTTTAGCTGCATGTTTCCAGCTATAATGATGCTGAGATTTGCCTGTTTTATTACTGCGAGCATGTCCCCTCAAACTAGGAAGTCTGTCTTTTCTTCATTGTTTGGAAACTTTTCTTGGAAAGTGCAACATTATGCATCTACTTCACTCGATCTCTGCCATAATGCTTGTCAGCGATGACATGCAACAGCTATGTGTTTGTTTCCTTCAACCTGACCATGGAGTCTGTTGCCATGGACAATCCAAATTATATAGGATAAATTGAAATATTTTAAAGTGATATTAGTTTTCGAAGACATGTAGATTAGGACAGCACCACCAAAGTAGCCCAGGCAGATATAGCATCGGTAATCTCATGTGAGTAAGCTTCATTAATGGTGTTGGTGATGGGTGACAGGATCAGTGCAGGTGGTCAGTGCTACATGAATCCAATCAAATTTTATTTGTATAGCCCATATTCAATTCAATTCATTTCAATGTCATTTGTATAACGCCAAATCATAATATACATTATCTCAAGTGCACTTTACATAGAAGGTCAAGCTCTTAAAGATGATAGACAAACCCAACAGTTCCCATAATGACCAAGCCTTTGGTGACTGTGGAGAGAAAAAACTCTGAAGGAAACATCTAGCAGTGTGGGTGGCCATCTTCACAAATCACAATTTGTCTCATAGGGCTTTACAAGGTGTCCCATCCTCTGCCCGAAAATCTACCAAAAAACGTAGAAACCTCAGAAAGACACACATGTGAGGGATCCCTCCCCCAGGACGGACTGCTCTTTTTGACCATCAGGGCTACTTTTTGGCACCTACTTAGGTCAGGACAGTCCATGACTCATGCATGCTCTGCCACAGCCTGCACAGGAGTTGAATCTACCCTCCTGGGCACTTCCTCACAGACAGAGGGTACCCTCAATGTCCCCTATTATCACTCCCTACCGGAGGCCAGTACAAGGTGTTGGAGCCCAGTGCACCAATGGTGATCATTTCAGGTTATGCTATGTGACACCTCCCTGCAAAAACTGGACATGTGCCACAACTTTGTACCTCACATAAGCTGTTTTTAAACATCCACTGAACTCCAGAGAATCTCTCCAGAGGAGCTGTATGTGAAAAGGCAAATGTCAGAATTGGATTCTGCTAGACCCCTGGTTAAAACTCCTAGGAATGATCGAATGAGTCAATGTGAGAACAAAGCAGGAGATACTGATTCACCGTGAGCGACTGGGGCGTGGTGATGACATTTTCTAACGTGCGATAGACATATTTATGGGAAAAAAGACAATAAATCCTACCTGCCTGCTGCACCACCCCTTGCCTGAATATTCCAGAGAATTCGGTGCTGTAAACAGCATAAGCAAGTCAACACGTTTGACTTTTGTGTGTGGGAAAAGCAAACTCTGGAGAAAGCCTGACCAAATTCTGCAGACATTCTCTGGAGTTCACATCTGAAAACATCAATAAGTCATCACTCAATGGGATTTGAGTGATGACTGTGAAGAATAAATCAAAAAGGATGAATTTCCTTTTTTCCAGGAAGTCACATCTTTTTCTTATTTTAGGTCATAACAGCATTTGCCACCCTTCATAATACCTGTCTTTGGACGTGGTTGAATGGTGGCCAGGATGACCCTGAAGAGATTGAGATGGAGCATGGTTTGAGGAGTAATGCAAAAGAAATGAATAATCATATAATTAAATAAAATATTTTATCAACCAATTTATTAAATGGAGAGAATGAGCCTGTCATTTCTCCTCTTTTTTGTGCTCTAACCTCCTCTGGCTCTTTGTCTTCTTTTATTGTCTAAAGAATTCCATCCGCTCTCTTCTACCTTTCTTTCATCTGTCATTGTTTCCTCCTCCTCCTCCCGATCATCCACTGCTGCACTTGATCTGTTCTCAGGGATGGAGGCAGTTAGGACAGGCAGGGTGGAATGCCTCTGTTAGACAGTAGTCTTCCCACTCAGTTCTTTTCCTGAGCCTGTACACTTGCGATCCTAAGGCAAAGGAATTAAATCATGGCAGTTAATAACAACACATCTCAGCTAAAGCAGGGCAATGTTTCTAATTTGTCCTCATCAGCGAAAATACCGAAGAGCAGTGACAGAGCAACAAAAACACAACAAGTAAAAAGGGCCTTCTGCTGGTTGTCAAATAATTATGGGCTTTTTATAGGATTAGGGTGAATTTGACTGTAATTGTCAAGAGGAATCTGAGAACAAGAGAGAGGAGAGAGAGACCAGCAACAGTTGTGTACCATCATGTTTCAACTCTGACAGACTAGATGTTATAATGAAAACATTAAGTGATAATTATGAACGTAAAGGTGTTATTAAGCAGCAGCAACAGTTCATGCAATAATAACAGTAATGATGATAATAATAATAATAATAATAATAATAATAATAATAATAATAATAATAATAATAATAATAATAGTTATTGTCATCTGAATCCTGCAGCTATGGAGTCAGAGATACCTGCAGAGAGAGAAAGAGAAAGCAAAAGACAGAGAGAAAATATTATACATAATATTAGACTTATCCCTCACATGTGACTCTCTCTGAGGTTTCTACGTTCTTTTTACCCTGTTAAAAGGGTTTTTTAGTAGTTTTTCCTTACTCTTGTTGAGGGTTAAGGGCAGAGGATGTCACACCTTGTTACAGTTTTTCTCGATTGCTTAAGCACGATTTTTAAAACAGGGCCCGGTGTTTTAAAACACTACACACAAGCACAACCACACACACAATG